>PVKU01003768.1:61833-94404 GCA_004027475.1 Anoura caudifer
GAGAGAGAGAGAGAGAGAGAGAGAGAGAGAGAGAGAGTGTGTGTGTGTGTGTGTGTGTGTGTGTGTGTAGGAGCAGTAGAGCTCTTGGGTTCCACTACAAGCTTTTTATTTTATTTTTTAACATGGAGCTTAGAGGGAAGCAAAGGGATTTGAGCATAAGCTTGACATAAAACTATTGAAATTCTTTAATAAGAAAATGGCAGAGAAAGGATGGCTTGAAAAGAAGAAGTTTTGAACCTCGTTCAAGAGTAATATTGAGAAGCATTGAGACCCAAATTAAAGGGGAGGGGAAAGTTCAAAACAGACACAAGAGATATTCCAGAAATGAAATCAAATGAAACATATGAAGAATTACCTCGAATTTTAACTTCGGTTGACAGAATTAAGGAATGCAGAGGGGAGACTAGGAAACAGCATGGCATTTTTTCCTGTGATTCTCCTTCAACTGAGCACATGACATAAACTAAATTTTTAAAACCTGCCACGGCAATTGGTTGATACTGAATGCATCACAAGAATTGTAAAAATAAAAAATAAAAAGTCACATAATTTAAATAGCCTATGACTTTTGCACTAGATTACATTGCAATCACTTTTATAGTCTTTTGAGTGAATTCCTAGCATCAAGAGCTCACAATATGGTTAAATGCTTTTATCATTAAAATATGCTAAGTGAATAGAATATGTTATACCCCCTTCCATTAACTTCAATAGACACACCCTAAGGCACTGACTACATTTCTGCTTAAGGTTATTAAGGACTTAAAAATTCAACTCTTAAAAAAATTCTAATCTCAAAATGTTTTTATTATAAATTTAGATTAATATAGTTGATTTTAGAAAAATAAAACTAATAGAGTTTCACTACAGCACTAATTAGTTTAGTTTCTTTAGGTAAGAAAACTGCAAAATTAAAAATTAAATCATGTTTTAAGTTTATACTATCTCCCAGAATTGACTCTAAATGTCTATCATGAAAACTATAATAAAGTCACATATTAAATTAAGCATCATATATGAAAGCAAGTTAAATGTAATTGCATAATGTCTCTTAACTACTTGTTTAATACCTGTCAGACCTCACAGGATCACAGAAATTAAATATGTAAAAACATATTCACTCATCTAGTCCATCCCCTTGACAGTGCATGAATACTCTCTGTTAAGAAAATCGATGTTTTACATAGTGCTGAATTACCTCACCATTTTTTGTACATACTTACAAAATTGCATTGTAGAATGAAATGATTTCTATATTTTACTTTAACAATGAGACTAATTTTTTGAGCTGGGGGGTTGGCGGGGGAAGGGGGGACTCAGATATCAACAGATTCCAAAGCTATCATGCAACCCATGTATACATGGTGAAATTAAGCAGTGCCATGTTAAACAATAATATAAAATACTATTGTAATATAGGATATATATGTATATACACACATATATATCTTTGTATTAAATAATGAAAAGAGCAACTCTCCAGAGACAAAATTGGTAGGACTTGGCAAATGATTCAGCCTGCTGGTTAGAGAAAGCAAAGTGCTGTGAAATTTCCGGAGATTTCTGGTTTGAGACACCCAAAGCGAAGAAGGGAAGTTAGGTGTGATAAGATCAGTGGCAAGTGTGCATTAGAGCGAGAAGGAGATAACTGGAGGTCCCCTCCTAAGTACACACCTCTCCCATTCCTCCGTGTGCCAAATGGAGTCTCTCCTCTAGAGGAGCCCAGAGCCCTTGCTCTCCCCTCTGCTACACGGAGTCCCTCTGAAGGGGTTCGAGCCTCCACCTGCTCTCCTGCAGAGACATGCAAGATATAGCAAAGCTAGTTTATACACTTGGTGTGCCTCACGACAGGAAAAGCATTTTGCAAACTTTGAATACACTGCTGCATGCCACGATCCAGAGCCAAGTGACAAGTGTTATATAGCATTATTGATACCTATTGCATGCATTTAAAAATTGGTATTTCAGGATATATTTCTAGAACAAATAACAGTATTGAGTCTGATACTAAAAGTGTACCACCTTACTAACGCTTTCTCCCCTCAAATGGAAGAGTGTAATTCTTGCTATCTAACAACCGTTATTCAAAAATCGTTCTTCAGAAAAAGTGAAATGAAAGAGGTTCTTGATTTTTGCTTTTGAAATATCAAGTTGATGAAGCTAACACTTTGACAATTGAGACTCTTATGGAATACATCTCATCAACAAAAATCTTACATGTGACATTCAAATTTATTTAACAAGAGGTATAACTAAGTCAAGTATGTGGAATGTAGGACAGTTGTAAATTAGATTTTTTGATGACACTTTATACATGCTTTTTTGAGGAGGAAATGTCAAAACTATCAGTTCAATGAGCCACTACAGGAGGAAAGAGACTCATCTCCACTTAAAGAGATTCATAATAAACATAAAATATATGATTAAGGAAAATAAGGTCAAAAGCTGAATAATAAAATATAAATGGCTGTGTAGTTTTTCAGGTCAAAATGAAGAATGCTCTATTAAGTTTGGACAACAGTTTTGGGGGTTAATTTTTGTTAAAATAATATAACATTTTGATATTAAAATTTTCAAATGACTGATAATGAAATCATGAAATGCAATGTTTTAATGTAAGAACTATTTAAACAATTTGAACAAAATGATTCCTATGCTTATTTTGCAAGGATGTGCAGAGTTGAAAGGAAATACTGAGAGGTATTGTGAGTTCTGCATAGGGAAGAATAATCAGTCAATCCATTAATTATTATTCTGTTTTGAAAACATGTTCTCTTACTTCAGTTTGCAGTACTTTTATATGACCTTAATCAATGTGCTATTAGCATTTATGAAATTGAACTCCACAAGTGCAGAGGGTATCTAGCTGGCTATTCATGAACATCCAATGTTTTCATTCAACTCAATCCAATAGAAATGCTTTCCTCCTGTGTGAGAAGGGCTACGCTGTATCCTGAGAGATACAAAGATCCCAACCCGTGGACTTGGACCAGCAGGGGCTGATAATCCCTTTGGAGAAACAGACACACACACCAGTAGCACCAGCGGGCAGGGAACAGCTCTGATGTGGGCAGAAGGGCAAAAGTAGAATAACATCTAGTGCTCGGGATTGGAAAATTACAGGCCACATTTACTACGGATGTTAATGACATTCAACTTAACCTGAACAATCAATAACTTTTTAGTCAAATATGCAACCACTTGCCATTTTTTCAATTTTTGTGTTTTTCATTTCCTAAAATTTCTTTTCACAAATTTAAGAATATTTCTTATTGTTCACATTCACCTGAGACTTTACTTTCTACTTTCTTTTTATATTTTTTGTGGGGTTTTTTAATACTGCAGGTATTGATAGAATTTGAATATTCTTGTAAAATTATGGAGCTGAAAAATTAGCCCAGCCTGGCTCTCCATACATGTTAGGAACCAAAAGATTGAGATTATTTGTGTTCCACTGAAAATATTTCAATGTGCAAATGCAGATAAAATCATTATTTTTTTCTTATATTTCCTCTCAGTTTTCACGTTCATTCATTTATTAATCATTCAATCAGCAAATATTACTGAGCCCTGAACGTGTGCCAGATACTGCTCTGGGCACCAAGAGTGACTGACTAAAAATAATCCCCGCCCTCCAACACGTTCCATTCTAGTGCCGGTGATAGAAAACAGGACAGAAAATTATTGCATGCTCGATAATTATATGCACTAAAGATTCCAATAAAAATATAGCATCTTATTGACAAAAATGGATCATATACTGAAACCTGGATTCACGGGAGTCTGAAAACCGAGTTTCCAGGCTTTTAGCTCTTGTGATTGGAGGAATGACATAGGAGGGGCTGGGGAGGGGTGCTGGGCACCGAAATGAACAGCAGGTAGCGGAGCACACAGCACTTGGGCCAGCATTTCAAGTTCCAACCTGCGGGAATGGTAAAAACAACACAGCCCTTCTAATATAACAGAGCTCTGCCTCACCAAGATTTCCCCATCTCTCCCCCAAAATTAAGGACCCAAAATACCGTCAATCACCAAATCCATCCCTCGGTAACATTAAATCTTCCTTAAATTCACTTGCAACCCATCTTTGATGTATTTAGATCCTAAAAACTAATTTATATGAACCCTCAATACTTTATGTAAATTAGTAAGTAAAGAGTAAAGATAAAAAGTCTACTGACACAGACAAAGATGTACATAAGCAAGTAAAAAAATACATTGAATAGTTCTTTTTTTTGTAATGGATGACAAAGTTGTAGTTTGCCTTTTTTTTTTTCTTTCATTTTCTCCTTCCACTAACCATTCACTGGTCCCTTGCTCTCAGCCCACATCTAGAGTCTTTAGCTTGTGTGATTTAAGTCATTCTTCATGAAGGGGTTGCTCACTGTTGATCCTGTCTTTAGTGAGTTGCTGCAGTTTTCCAGGGAGTATTAAAAGGTAGCCACGAACTAGTGCTGTGACTCAGGGGACTGAGGGCTGGACTGCAGGAGAAAAGAGTCACAGCCCATTGGATTCCCAGTCAGGGCACAAGCCGGAGTCGCGGGCCAGGTCGGGTGCACGTGAGAGGCAACCACATGTTGATGTTTCTCTCCTTCTCTCTCTCTCCCTTCCTCTCTGTCTAAAAATAAATAAATGTTTTTTAAAAAGTAGCTCCCCAAAAAGAGAATCTCCTCACTTTTAGACCTATGATGCTATGTCCCCATTGTTAAGCAATGCTGTGTTGGACATTTTGCCAGACGCTAGAGGATGGAGTGTTTTGGCAGTAGCGCCAGGAAACAGACCCCAAATAAAAGTCTGAGAAGGGTTGTCTGGGCTTATAGGCCTGAACTTCCTGATAACTTTCCTGCCCCCCTGGCATTTGCTCTGTTGGTTTCAATTCTGTTTGGCCGTGGTGGTTCAGGGGACGCTTATACTTGGGCCTTAAACACGAGTTTTTCTTCGGCAAGGCTCGCCTGCCGTGACCCCCGTGGTCAGGTGTCTCACCGCCAGCAGCAAAGGCTCTGTGTGCCAGGGGAACCAGCCAGTCACCAGGGGGCAGGGCCATCACAGGGGATCCTCCTCGATATGAAGAGGCCAAGGATGTGTCCTAAAAAAATAAACCTGTTGGATGTAGGTTATTTTTCCCCTCAGTGTTTGCAATTGACCACCTTCATTGACATTCTCAACGTTTTATTGTAATGGTGCCCCAAGGCACTGACAGAGGAAAGATCTAGAAGTTGCTCCAAAATGTCATGTCTGGGAAGCCTATGTGTTTGTGTATTGTAACTGCAAAAAAAAAGCAATGTTTATAAAATTATTTTCTATCTCAAAAATCCATATAAATATGAAGGTCTGCCTGGAAAATGTCCAGCCATTGTTAATATAATGAGAACGGTTTGCACAGCATCGATGAAACCTGGCAGCCAAGGAGAGTGGACTGGAATGTGCATGTTTGAACAATGATGACTTCACTGTACTAGTAAGTGAGGGTGGTAGATGCCATTGAGTGAGTGTGTGTACTGTGAGGCCATCACATTCAAAATGACTGAGCAAGTAGAGCAATGAATCTGCATTAAATTTTGCATTAAGCTTGAACATTCCTCCATGGAAGTATGCGGATGATTCAGAAGGCTGCAACTGTGGGCTACTGGTGATTGGCAGCTTTATCACAACTATGTGGCTGCTCACGCACCACATCTTATGCAGAGTTTTTAGTTAAAACATCAAATCACCCAGGTGACTCAAAACCCCTACAGCCCAGATTTGGTCCCCTGCAACTTCTGGCTTTTCCCAAAACTAAAATCACTTTTGAAAGGGAAGAAATTTCAGTCCTTCGATGAGATTCAGGAAAATAAAATGGGACAGCTAATGGCGATTGGGAGAACTGTGTGAGGTCCCAGGGTGCCTACTTTGGAGGGGACTGAGTCATCACTGTTCTCTGGGCAGTGTTTCTTGTATCTTGAATCTTCTTCAATAAATGTCTGTATTTTTCATATTAGATGGCTGGATTCCTTCTGGACAGACCTCATATATCTGATTGACAGAACATTAATCAAATTAAGGACTGCTGAAGAGAGAGAGTTTGATAAATATACTACCAGAGCTTCCACTCCTTGTGAGACAGGTGAGAGTATGGGAAGGGGTGTAGATGACAGCAGACTGACCTGAGGGAAGGTTCTGCTCAGAGTGTATGATCTAACTTCCCCTTCCGGTCCTCCGCCTGCAAATTCATTGGCTGTATTTTTCTTAATAGGTTAATGCAACATATGGACAATATTCCAAACAGGTGTTGGATTTTTTGTTTTTTTGTTTGTTTGTTTAGGAATCAAAGCTTTCATAGAGTTGCCACAATCCCTTCATAAATCAAAAATGTGTTGATTAAATGTAGGCACTGAGATTATAGCATCTGATGTAATCTCAGCATCCAGGCTTCTGGATCCTGAGTCACACAGTTAATTGGGAATATTGTTTTTTAAAATATTATAAAAATTTTGGTCAACAATATATAGAAGCTTCAGAAAAGAGTATGACACAGACTGTGAATGAGAGAAAATGATTTAAAAACAATATATTGATTTAATTGAATCCTGAATGGTAAGATTACATTAGGAAGTCAAAGCCAAAAAGGTTAGATGCTCTAAGAACGCAGAGTAAATGCTAATTAGAACTGTGAAAGTATACGGTACTACCAGGGAAAGACAAGCAACCCCTCATATATGGAAGGCCACAGGGTGAGGTAGGAGATATTCCAATCTCTGTATTGGAGGTACTCCAATTTCAGGAGGAAATTCAAAACTATATTTTCTCCTGAAGAGAAAAAGCTTTATTTACATGTGACAGAAAATGCAGTTCTCAAGAATAAGACAAGACCACGCTGCTTTGGTAGAGTTGGGTCAAAGAGGAAGTTTTCTCCAATAAGGATAACAGGACTGTCCATAGAACTGAAAGGGCCACATGTTCTTCTGACTCACACCATTTGCCCTTAGATACCTTTGTTCCATTTCAACCAGCTGCTATGTTAACACAGTCCTGAGTAACCTAGAGGAGATAACCATCCTTGGAGGATCAAAGGGGAAGGAAGCAGATCCCATGTTGGCAAGGAGACAGGAATAGGCCACAGAAGTTTTTCTGTTGTGGGTTTGCTTTTGTGGGAGATCTCTTAGTTTCTGGTGGTCCAGTCCTTCCCAGAAACTAGGAAGAGTTTTTGAGGACCATGTCCAAGCAACAAGTGAGAGTGTGCATGTTACAGCATTGTAGTCCATGGTATATAGACTAATCATCAGATTAGCAGAAGTAGCCACAGAGTAGATGGCTGGTCAATGATTTGGGTGCTTAGATGGGTTGTTTACACTCCAAAACAGGTAATGCTCCCAACAGTCAAAGTGTCTGTGAAAGGGTATGCTGTGTATGCGGTGTAGTTGTTGATCTGACTAGTGAAAGAAGTAATATTGAATATGATGGAAAAGAATTCAAATAAAGAAATGAGGCTTCCCAAGTAGTATATGTGGTAGTTTAAAAGCCTTAGTTAATTTCATAATTCCTGATAATATTTGTAATGTATTACTGTTCAATTTTCTGGTAAAGATCTACAACATAGGTCGGATTACCTTCCAGGATTTGTACAAGTTGCACAGGTATGGGTGGGGTTTGCATAGGTGTGCCAATGTGCATGATCTCAGTGCTAGTCCGGCTGCAAAATGAGCCCCACAGCTTAGAACTCAAGTTTTTGTTTTAGTTTTTTGATGATACATAGATATTATGAAATATTTTGCCCTGAGAACCAATGAAAGGATCCTACCTACCTATATCTTATTTTGAACTTTATCATCAACAGATGTTTAGTAGGTGTTTTCCTTAGTGAGAGATAGTTTTATATTACATGCTGTAAAATCACAGTTAAAATTTACCTGAGTGAATTTATTTTCTTTAACAAGTGCTTTATAAATATTCATTTAAAAAGTCATGTTTATAAATTGAAATGGTCCTTTGTAAATGGCCAATTAGAATCATTTGACAAGTATAAATACACTTTGTGGCAAACAATACCCTGATTTATGCAGATCCCATTAGATATGACTGTGAACTATAATTATCCTAGTGGACTATAATTTTCCCTGCCCAGTCAGTCACTCACAGTTTAATACACTCAACTGAGACTGGATTTCCAAAGCGGTTTGTAACAGTGTCAATGATGTATCTGTCACCACCCTTCCTAATTCTGGTTTTGCCTGAATAAATAATCTCACCCAGAACTCATTCATGTTATTTTGCTCAACTCAATGGCTCTCACTCATATGTGGCATCTAATGAACAAACTGAACTAACAAGCAAAATAGAGACAGACTCACAGATGGAGAGCAGGCTGACAGTGCTAGGTGGGGGAGCAGGGAGTGGACAGACTGAGCAAAAAGGAAAAAGGACCCATGGACACGGACAACAGTGCAGTGACTGTGGAGGGGGAGAGTGATGGGTGGAGGTGGAAGAGGGTATAAGGGGGATAGTGGTCATGGAAAAAATACAATTAAAAATGACAGAAAAAAGAAGAATATTAATGACCAGTCATTTTTACTCAGTCTAAAGAAAAATTTGTTTGCAACCTTTGTAGGGAGTTTTTCTCTTTGTATATTTGGCTTTTTAAAAAAATGTCATTACATAGTTTCATTTAACTGCAGCAAGTAAGACAAAAGATTTACTTCCAAAGCTCTGTCTCCCCAAAGAGAGGCTTAGCCATTGCTTATATAGAGTATTTGGTTAATCATATGCTGTTATTTTTTCTTTGCATTGGGCTACATACTTATGTGTTGGATTCCTTCCAAGCTTAGAGGTTAAAGGCACTAGCAGTTAAATTATTGCCTTGATAAAGTTATTTGCCTCCTTTAGAAAATATTACATGTGGGCAAGAAATAATAGCTAAAATACATGTGTCAAGCTTGAACAAAACATTGCGTATTTACTTCCCTATTTTAAATACATGACCCAACATTTCTCTTAATTTAGTAGATAAAATCAGTTTTTAGAATTTAATATGCCTTTATATTAAATTTCTACATACAGTTGACCACTAAACAATGTAGGAATTAGGGGTGCTGCCCCCCTGTGTGGTCAAAAATCCATTATGATTTTTGACTCCCCAAAAACTTAATAATAGCCTACTGTTGACTAGAAACTTTACTGTTAACCTAAGCAGTCAATTAACACATAGTTTTGTATTATATGCATTACACACTTCATTCGGATCACAAAGAAAGCTAGAGAAAATAAAATGTTATTAAGAAAACCATAAGGAGAAAATGCATGTACTGAAAAAATACTCATAGAGATGGACCCATACAATTCAAACCCATGTTGCTCAATAGTCAACTTCATATATAAATACATGTGGCAAATATAATACATATAATTGTATACAAATAATAACGCATGACCCAACTTAATCACAGTAGGATGGTAACTTGCAGCCAGTGCACCACAAGCGGAACACCGCTGAGCCATAAGAATTTATAAAACCTGAAATGCCTGACTATTTAGTCTGCAGCACTGACCTCTCTTCCCTTAGATTGTCAATAAAAAATGACAACAGCCAACACAACAATAGCTCACTGCTGTGAATGAATCAAAATTATACCTCTTTTTGTCATACTGGCAAAAAATATATATTTTTGGTGTGCTGCAGATTTTAGTAATCAGTTCATGTTGCCATGAGATGAAAAAAGGTTGACAGTCATTGCAGTCCGGCACAGGCATGGAGGCCCCTTAGCAAGGTGTTTGCACGACATCAAAACAACCAGACGGTTCAGACAAGTCATCGTTTTGGCAACGTTCAGGAACACCTGGGCATGGACCCGGCGTGAAACCACGCAGCACTGACTTGCAACAGTCTCTGCTGCGCACCTATGAGAAGGCCAAATTGTAACACTGACAACCCCGAAGGCTGGCGGGGCGGGCAGCGATAGGAGCTCTCGTTCGTGTTGGGGAATGAGGATGCAAAATGGTACGGCCACCTTGGAAGACAGTTTGGTAATTTCTTACAAAACTAAACGAGCTCGGACCATGAGATCCGGCAGTCACGCTCTTTGGTATTCACCCAAAGGAGCTGAAAACTTACGTCCACACAAAAACTGTATACCAATGTTTAGGGCTGCTTTCTGGAGGTGTGACGTTCAGACAATGAACATTATTCAGCGCTAAAAAGCAATGGGATAGGAAGCGATGAAAACACAGGGAGAAACCTTACATGCACATTAGTAAGTGAAGAAAGCCCATCAGAAAAGGCCCATATACTGTGCAATTCCGACCACCTGACATCCTGGAAAAGGCAAAACTATGGAGACAATGAAAAGGTCAGTGGTCGTGGGGGTGGGCATGGCGGTGAGAAGTGATGAGCAGGCAGAGTGGAGAGGATTTTTAGGGCAATGAAAATACTCTGTATTTTCTGATATTGTAATGGCAGACATGTGTCATGATACATTTTCCCAAACCCATAGAATATACAACGCAAAGGGTGCATCCTAAAATGAACTATGAACACTGCACAATTAATATATGTCGATGTGTATGTGTGTTCATCGGGGGCAAAAACTGTCTCATTCTGGTACATGAACTTGATAATGCGGAAGGCTATGCCTGTATGGGGGCGGGAGTTATTTAGGAAATAGCTACACCTCCCTCCCAATTTTGCTGTAAACCTAAAACTGCTCTAAATGAATAGAGTTTTATTTTTTAAGTAAGCTTAGAGAGAATAGAAAATTCTAGAATTAAAGTCATTTTAAAGTCAATTAGGAAAGAAAAAATACTCGTTTCACAATACAAATATTTTTTATTGGCCACTCCCATTTCTGAAAGCCAATGGTCCATGAATATATTTGAAGACTACCATCGCCATTTACCTTTACACTGTTTTCTCAAAGCCTAAATGGAACTGACTGGTGACACCTGCCTCTAGACCCTGCCTCCCTTGTTAGTGGGAGGGACATACTGTGATCAGGAAGTGCTGCAGCGAGATTGAATCCATGCCTTTGACTAACGTCAGAATATACTCTCGACTGTTCCCGAGTATAGTGCTGTGTTCTAAGCCAATGCATGGAAAATAGTTCTCCTGTACTTTGCGGTTATGCTACATTTTATGAATTTCAAAACAATACTAATTTTTCTTGACAGGTACACAGTGGAATACTAGTCGACCACAAATAAGAATGAAATCTTACCTCCTGCAACAGCATGGAAGTACCTAGAAGGCATTATGCCAAGTGAAATAAGTCAGCCAGAAGAAAGACGAGTACTATATGATTTCACTTATATGTGGAATCTCAAGAACAAAATAAACAAATAAACAAAATAGAAATACACTCATAGAGAACAGACTGAGGGTTGACTGCCAGAGGGGAGTGGGGTTGGGGGACTGGGTGAGAGGGATTAAGAAGTACAAATTGGTAGTTACAAAATAGTCACAGAGATGTACATTACAGCATAAAGAATATAATCAATAATATTATAACAGCTACATATGGGGCCAGGTGGGTATATGAAATATCGGGGGATAATTTTGTAAAGTATATGATTGTCTAACCACTATGCTGTACACTTGAAATCAATGCAAAGTAATATTGAATGTAAACTGACTAAAAATTACAATTTAACAAAAACACAATTTTTAGCTTTTATTTATAACCTTGTCTCAACTTTAAAGGCAGTCATGAGCCCATGAGAGTCTGGACATGGTATATTCAAGGTAGAGAACACATGTTAATTTTAATCAACAGCTAACATGTATCAAAAAAACCTAGAGAATTTGAAGTCTACAATCGTGTGATTCTAGGCACATGTGCAAGATAAACTCCCTTGCAGAGTTTCCCCCAAGACTTTCACCATTTCTTTCCAAGGGGCTTCCCATCTCTCCGTCACATCCATCATTTCCAGAAGCCCTGGAATATTTGCAACCCAGGCTCATAACGGACTTCTGCTATACAATAAAATTATAAAACATATGTTTCTTAATTTAATATATAGCATTTAATATACTGATATATGTTTATTCTTTTCATGCTTGTCTCATCTCTAAATTTTGTGTTTCTACATTTTGTTCTGAATGTTTTTCTTGCTATTGATCAAAATACTTATTTTCTGCTTCATCTTTAAATTTTGTGTTTCTATGTTTTACTCTGAATTTTTATGGTTATTGTTTGTATTAAATAACAGTTTTTGATTACTTTATTGTTGCCTAGATATGGATACATTTTTTCCAATTTTATTTATTTGGAGTTAAGATTAAGGAGAAACATAAACCTATTTGATGTTTTTCCCTCCACAGCAATTGCAACATCGTAAAAATTGCTAAGCTCTTAAATTTCTATATTCTGTGGTCATTACAATTCTAATCAATTTTGAAGATGTATTACACTACTTCAGAGGGTGCTTGAGATGAAACTCCTTTCACACCAAGAAATTACGATTTTATATACACGCCTTCTATACATAACACTGTCTCTGGCTTACAATTTTTGCATTCAGTTTTGTAAACCACAAAATCTCGAATTCCACATTTAATTGATTCTAAAAATTAATTGTTTTGTTGAGGAAAAAATGGTTTCTTGAGATAAAAGAGAGTGGCATAGGCTCACTCATGCCCCATCTGTTATCCCACTCTCTCAAACAGCAACTTCAGGCGCATTAAAGGTGCTGAATGCTTCCTAAATGAAAATCCCTGCACAACAGACCCACTCTGAGAAATGAAGTCAGAAGAGTTCCAAAGCGAAAGGAATGTTCCCTTTCTCAGTAGGCTGGTTAATTGCATGTGCCTTCATTTTGATTGATTTTTAAGATTAGAGGGGGGAAAAAGGTAACTTTTCATTGCAGAAACAGTCACAGCAAGCAGGAGTTGCTATCTTTTACTGAATGAACAATGCTATTCATAAAGGAAGAAAATTACAAAGGTTTGTTTCCTGTTGGTAATTTTCCTAGGGCACTGAATTAGTGGGATGCTGCTGGGAGCTGCAGGAGAGCTTTCTGATACATGAGCAGGAAGGAGCGACCTAATGAGGGGCGTTAATCATCGAAAGCTGCAGTTGGCGAACATGTCAACCAGGGGTCAGGCTAGAGTTACCTCCAAAGTTAGTGTTGCAGGTAATGCTAAGTAAAAGCGAAAGTGACCCAAATCATCGAATTTTTTTTTTACTTGACTCAGTTAGAGGTAACAAACAAAATTCTTCGTGGGAACAAAGTGGTTATAGTAAACGAAAATCAACAACAAAATTAGTTCATCTCTATGTTCTCCTTTTTCAGCTCTGCATCTAATTTGCACCAGTTTGCCAGGGTTGCCTCAACAGTGTGGCACCGAGTGGCTAAAACAAACCTAAAATTATTATCTCACAGTTCTGCAGTCTAGATGTCCAACATCAAGGTGTTGGCAGGTTTCCACGTCTCCCAAGGCCACAGGCAGGCCTCTCCCCTAGCTTCTGGTGGTTTGCTGGCAATCGGTGGCTTGCAGAAACGTCACTACCTCTCCGCCTTCATATCCACACGGCTTTCCTTGTGTGTGTATTTACAAAATTCCCTATTTTATAAGGACTCATATTAGATACGGGCCAACAGTAATAACTTCCTTTTAACTTGATTATATCTGTAAAGATCCTATCTCCAAATAAAATCGCATTCTGATGTGCTGAGGGTTAGAACTCTAACAGCTATTGGGGAAAGGGAACACCCAATTCAGCACAAAATATAATTAAAAATTAAGTAGTGAATAAATAGGACTTTCAATTTATACCTAAAACAATTTAAAGTTTGCTTGAGGGACGAAACACATTTAAATATTTGCAAGGAACAGAGCATGGCATAGCCAAACACACACACACACACGCACGCACACACACACACCCAAATACTGTATAATTCCACTTATAGGAGGTGCTTAGAGCAGCCACAGTCAGAAAGACAGAAAGTAGAATGCTGGTGGCCAGGTGCTGAGGGAGGGGGAAAGGGGAATTAGTTTGGGGTGGGTTTCAATTTGGGAAGGTGGAAAACTTCTGGAGATGGATGGTGGTGATGATTACACAATGATGTGACTGTACTTAACGCCACTGAATTGTACACTTAAAAATAGTTACAGTGATGAGTTTAATGATATGTCTATTTTATCATAATGTGGAATGTCATCACGTGCCAAAAAGGAGTTATTCCCTCCACTGCCCCCTCACCCCCAACTAAGAATCTGGGCCGAGGGTCGGTGCTTTGGGCTTACAAATGCTTTTTGTAGCCACTGATTGTAGGACAGAACCCTGTTGTGAACAAAAACAAATGGGATCCCTATACTTAGGATACAGGGTCAGTTGTCTGTGACAGGTACCCAAACCAGCAGCAACTTACACTCGAAGGAAACTCCTTTCTCCCACATAGAACCTGGAAGTGGGCCGTGCAGGGGTGGGGGTCACTCTGCTCCACGCAGCCATTCAGGGACCTGGGCTCCCCTCTCTTGTATGCCAGTTTCTCTCAATAATCATCAATCACCATTATCTTCATCAGCAGCAGCATGGAAATAAGTGCCTATTGAAGCTTTCTGAAATGTTTGCAAATTAAAGCTATTTTGTGTATTATCTATAAAGATAGCATCAGTGAATGTGAGCATTGGGACTCCATTTTTTTAAACTTAGAAACCAAGGTTGCCTTCATGTGGAAAATCCTAAAGAAATTATGAAGCTAATCAGAAGCAGGATACACCAGTTCAGCATAAACCCTAACAGAATACCCTAAACAGAAGGCAGACACAATTTACTTCTTCTGTTTTTCTTTTTTATACTCAGCAAGTCTTTCACCTTCTGGTGGCCACAAAACATGCAACTACATTTTTATTTTGCTATATGAATAAAATCATCACATGCAGGTTCTGCACTGAAGAGTACCTTTGAAAGATATACAAGGTACCTCTGTGGGCAAATAGCATTTTCATCAAAGAGCAGAACACTGTCAAAGAGAATTAACATGCATGTGTCAGTGATGGGCCTACGAGAGTCATATTTTAAATTTCACAAGCCATGTAACATCTCTATTGTTATAAGGTCACTGCAGAAATAATTGCATTACCAGGGTTATTTTTCACTTTATAGGTGGTAAATGCCAATGCGAACATGGTAACGCTTTCAATCATCAGTGACCGTATTGGGCATATTTTGCAAACTCATTTGGTCTCCACACCATCCATGTATCCTAGATGGATAATTATCCTGCTAGAAAAATGTTGCCAAGACAGCTTAGGTAACAGAGGTTTTTGTTTTGTTTTGTTTCTATTGTTTAAAGCCATGCAGCTGTGAAAGGCCTATTCCCATCTTCATAGTTTTCCTTCACTCTGGGTTTAAAATATGAAGATTCTTGCCTCCCTGAAGCGATTGCCAAGAACTCGGGACTGACAAGCAAGTCTGTCCCCAGACCGACTCCCAAATTCAGCTAATTACGTCCAACAAGAAAACCTTGATTCAATCACAACATTTAGCAACTCAATTCTTCTCCAGAACTTTTACATTTTTCTGGAATATTGCATAACCAGCTGCTGTGACATTTGCCTGTGTTGAGTCAAATGAGAGATTTTAATGCTTTATATTATGATGAAACCAGCCACATTTACCAACATGAAATAGCAACCATGATAATATGACTTACACAGGGGTTCTAGAAGTTTGTAAACACAGAGAGACTTGCTTACCTATGTAGGCAAGGAAAGGGATAAAGAGGGAGAGGTAAAAATCTAACTGGATTTTAATAAACATTTTAAAATTATACTTTTATATGAGATTTTATAGTTCTATTTAGAGGTACTAGGGTGAAGTGTAGTGAGTCACAATTTAAAATTTTAAATTTGTGTTTCCATGCCTATAAGTGCAAAAAAATGTGTAACCTGGAAAGTATTAGGAGCCTGGTCAAGTTTTGATATCAGCTGCAGAGGCCCCCTTGATAGAAAGCGACGCTGCAGGCGAAGGCTCTGCAGCCAGGCCCGGAGGGATGAAACTGTGTAGCGAGTGCTTTCCGGATCTCAAAGAGATGCCTTTGAATCTATGCATCTACCTGCAGCAGACAGGAGCCGTCAAGGGCAGGCAGGGTCACACGGCCGGAAGTGCATCCTACGCCGCATTAAAAAACGTCATCTGGGAAAGAGTATGTGAGCACTGCTAGGGACGCCGCCGCCAAGAGTTACGCTCAACAGTGAAGCATGTGAGCAACACGATGTTTTGCCTTTGCGTTGGAGTCAGTTAGGAGATTTAAAACATGCAAAGAATCAAAAATAGACCCCCGTTCTCTTGCTGCTCAGAGACATTATTGTTAATATGGTGATGCCTTCTCTTTGAAAATTTTAAATTTATTTGAATCTGATACAGAGGTAAGGAAAAATTTATATTCATATATGTGAGTAGATGCATAATCCTTTCTGGTATCATTATAAAAGCCTGTAAAAATAGTTGCCATAGCTTTATGATATCCTACCATACGCCAGCAAATTAATTTATACAAAAATGTCTTAGTGTTGAAGTTTAGGTAATAAATTAAACTATTATTAGCATTCAGTGCATCTTTATAGTATTTCAGGATTTTTCCTTAGTACATGTTCTCAGAAGTAGAATTACTGAATCAAATATATAACATTCCAAATGGATCTTGATGGCAATTTTTTCCCAAATACAGAACCAGTTTAAATTCCCACTTTCCATGCAAAAAAGACTGTGTGATTCTCTTTGCTCTCAATAAACAGCCTAGTGCCCAACTTCCAGTAAGCAAGTATCTTATTACTGTTTACATTAAACATTATGTATTTAATAAGAATGAATTCTATGATATATTCATCATTTGTGGTTTCTCCTTGATGATATACATTCTGAAGACCTTGCCATATTATCTATATATTTATCCTAAGGTTCAAATGCCTTCAATAATGCCCACTTTATAGGATGAATGAATCTACAATTGACCACATATGAGTCAAGTTCAAGGAGAGGAGAAGTTGAGGGTTTGGAGAAAAAAGTTGAAGCAAAAGTTCTGAGACCTACACTGAAAAGTCATAAAATTGAGAAGAGTTTTAGGCTGAGAAACTGGGAATAAAAAAATAAAAGAATAGTCCAAGGGACTGCTATCCCAATAACACTAATGTGTTTATTTTAAAAGAAAGAGGGAGCCAGCAGGGATAAGAAGTCCATTTTTATTAAAGGCCGAACAATGAAGTTTATGCTTGGGGTTCAAGTACTCCTGGTTGATCCTGAGGTTCACAGATTGGAATAGGAATTGGGTACTGAATGGGGCGGAAGTGAAATAACTGGGAGTAAAAGGAAAGGAACGTGGAGCTATTGAACCTGACATGTAATTCACACATTGAAAATAACAGTAGAAATGGTTGGAGAGTCTCTGAACCTGAAAGCCAAGATGAGAGGCTGAGCTGATGTGTCCAGACAGCTTAAGCTTCAAACACTCCTCATTTTTTCCCCTCACAGTGAGAAAACAAATGTATATGTGGCCAGCCATAATGGGTGGTCACGATCATGCCAGACAATGCTTCCAGCCAGGTGGGATGTGGAACACAAGACATGTTTTAAGGGTCTCAGCCAAAATCACATAAAAAATCATTCACTATGGATTTTTCTAATTCTTTCCCCACAAATCAGATTTAAATATTTTCCATATGTCAAAAATGCTAGAGGGGTGTGACATTATGAGGCATAAATGCCATTTTGTCCTTATCAGTGATGCTGCATTTTATCACTTTTTTCTGATGTTACCTGCTACATCCTTCCATTAGGAAAATTTATTCCTTTGGTACTATAAATTTATTCACTGGACGATGATTAAAACCTGTGTGAATGACTTTTAACATCCATTGATGATCTTTGCTTGAATAAAAAATATTATGATAGTCACAAATGCTGATTTTCTACAACTGTTTTCCTTCTCCATGTACTAGCTGATATTTTATTAATAAAGACCTTTCCTGTTCCCCTGATTTTTTTTAAGTAGCACTACAGACACATGCATAAGATGATATTATTCAATGTTATAACCAGTTACTCTCATTATTCTTTCTGATGTTTATTTGTCTCTTAATTTGGCCCTTAAGGGCCCCCTTTCTGGCTGGATCCAGTGCGCTTTGATACGCCCCCACAGTTTTGGAGCACGTCCTTGATTTTTGAACTCTTATCCACCTGGTGTTGTTTTCTTATGCACAGTGAGGTAACTTCTCTTTTTTCCAAATGATTACTCACTTGTCACAACACTATTTATTAAAATAACAATGACATATTTCACAGATATAAAACAAATATTTCAAAAATGTATATGGAACCATAAATGATCCTGAACAGCCTCTGCAACTTTGAGAAAGAAGAACAAAGTAGGAGGGCTCAAAATACCTGATATCAAACTATATAACAAGGACATTGTAATCAAAATAGTCTGGTACTGGCATTAAAACAGATACATAGATCAGTGGAACAGAATAGAGAGCCCAGAAATAAACCCAAGTCTCTATGGTCAATTAATATTCAACAAAGGGGGCAGGAGTATAAAATGGAGTAAAAGTAGCCTCTTCAACAAATGATGTTGGGAGATCTGGACAGCTACATGCAAAAAAAAAAAAAAAAAAAAAAGAAACTCGACCATCAACTTACACCATGCACAAAAATAAATTCAAGGTGGATAAAAGACTTAAATATAAGCCGTGACACCATAAAAGTCCTAGACCAGAACATAGGCAGGAAAATTTCAGATATTCCATGCAGCAATATTTTCACCAATACATATTCAGTATGGGAAAATATATTTGTCAATGATACCTCAGACAAGGGTTTGATCTCCAAAATATATAAAGAACTCACACAACTCCACTCAGGAAGACAAACCACCCAATTAAAAAATGGGCAGAGGACATGAATGAACACCTCTCCAAGGAGGACATACAGATGGCCCAAAGGCATATGAAAAGATGTTCAACATCACTAACCATCAGAGAGATGCAAATTAAAACCACAATGAGATACCACCTCACATTGGTGAGAATGGCCATCATAAACAAATCAACAAACAAGTGCTGGAGAGGATGTGGAGAAAAGGGAACCCTAGTGCACTGTTGGTGGGAATGCAGACTGGGGCAGCCACTGTGGAAAACAGTATGGAATTTCCTCAAAAAACTAAAGATGGAACTGCCTTTTGACCCAGTGATCTCACTACTGGGATTATATCCTAAGAACCCTGGAACACCAACTCAAAGGAACCTATGCACCCCAATATTCATAGCAGCAGAATTTACAATAACCAAGTGCTGCAAACAGCCTAAGTGCTCATCAGTAAAAGAGAGCACCAAAAAACAGTGGTTCATTTACACAATGGAATATCGCTTAGCAGAACGAAAGAAGGAGCTCCTACCCTTTGTGACAGTGTGGATGGAACTGGAGAGCATTGTACTAAGTGAAATAAGCCAGGCAGTGAGGGACAAATATCATGTGATCTCACTTATAAGTGGAACCTAATCAACAAAACAAACAAGCAAGCAAAATAGAACTAGAGACATGGAAATAAAGAACAAACTGACAGTGACCAGAGAGGAGGGGGGGAATAATGGGGGAAGTAGGGGAAGGGCTAAGTCAAATAACCTGTGTAAAGGATCCAAGGACAAGGACAACATGGGGAGGACTGAATGTGCAACGTAGGGGGTGGTTAGGGCAGGGGAGAGTAATGGGGAAAAATGGGGACAACTGACATTGAACAATAAAAAGAAATTTTTTTAAGTTAAATTCATCATTGAGAACCTTGTGAAGCCAGAGAGATTAACACTGATTTGTGATGCCATATTTACATATATAATTCAGTTTCTTAAATGACCTTTTGTCTTTTTTCCCCAAGATATCTACCTCTTCAGGCTTGAGTTGTAATTGGTCAATTTATCTCTCTCTCTCTCTCTCTCTCTCTCTCTGCCTCAGCCTCATTTTGGACTTGATCTTACAACAAATAATTGTGAAAACTAACATAAAGTTAATAATGAGAAGATATCCACTTTTAGTCTTATGTATAACTGTTTTTCAGAATTTATTTACTGTTTTTCAGAATTCTTATATAGCTATAAAATTCTGAAAAACAGTAAAACAAATACCACCCAGTTTTTAAAACGTTCACTTTCTTTAAATCCATGCACCGTGATTTTTCCTGTGACTCGGTGAGGGAAACAACAAAAACCGAGGTGCGTGAACACAAAGGTGTTCACCCTGCACAATCCCAAACTTACTTAAGTGTTCTTCTGTTTTAATATATAGTTTCAAAATTATGCATCATATGTTCACTATTTTGCTAGCTTGATAGGCTAACGGGTCATTTTAAAAATTACAAGTTCCGTGCAGAAAGTGACAGAGAAATACAATAGAATGGCACTTTTTTTTTTCTTTTTTTACTTCATTCATTAGACTTCAATCTAGGAACTAATTGGTTGAGTTGTAGAGCAAATTAGCCAAAACTGTTGTATGTGATTCTAATTATGATTCGTCCTTTGTAAATGCAGATGATGGTGCTGACGAACTCCCATAAGTAATGCCCTCTCTGCGGTTTCCAGCATGGTGATGGATTTTCATGGACTCATTCACATTTTCTTAGCCTGTCTCCCTGGTGATCAGCGTTGCTCAAAAACAACAATGACAAAGATGATCTGCCTGAGAACAAGATGTTTGACTTGATTCAATCTACGTCCCAACTGGCTGCACTAACTATACAATGATATATGTTCACTCTAAAAGTAATTGATGGTGAAAAAAATTTTAATAATAAACTTAATATAATTTGAAAGATGGTGGAATATTAACTGTAGTTCAACAATGGGAATTCACCACAGACCTTAAATTTAAAAATCTATAAGACAATTAACTGGAAGGTATTAGAATTGTGCTAAGCCCCTAGTTATAAAATGTTTTCTCAGGCCACCAATATTATAATTAAGTTAAATATCCCATTAGGAGTTGTCTCCCTTACTAAGTTACAGAAGAAAATTAATTGCCCCACAGTCACACATAAATCAACAAACAAGCATTTAAGGTCTTACTTGAAAATTTAAAAAAGTAAATTAGTACCTTACATTTTCCAGTAGAAACCTCATTGCATTTCTGTACTGATTCTGTACCACAATATATGTTCCTTAATTAATGTGAATGAACAAACAATCATAACCCGACTATCCTAAAAAATAAGGCAGGTTGATAGTTTTTATCAACTACTTACTTCACTCTAAGGAATTCTTCAACAGGGTAAAAATTTCAGTGCTTTTCCTGTACAGACACCATGTGTCAGCAGCTTCTTCAACAACTCAAGCCTCCGAGACCACCCTGGACATTTTCTGGAAAGGACAATGACACTAGAGTCCCCTTACTCAGGCAACCTGCCCCTGTCTCCTGCAACAAAGAGAGTGATGGTGGCTGTGGGTGCTCAGCTTCCTTCTACATTCTGGTACTTTCTACTGGCTCTGTCACGTGATGGTGCCATCCACTTGTTGGAAAATAAGCAGGACACTTTACAATCAGGAAGTCTAACACTGAACAGGTAGATCTCAGATGCTTCATCCTAAAAGCCAGCAATGCTTCTAGACACCTGTCCAAACAACTAGTACCATGGATGTTTTCTATCCGAAGGGAATGCTCAGTATGAATGTGCAGAAGGTATTCAAGGATGACGGGAACTCCAGTTTGGTCACCCAATCATCAGTCTCAGCCCTCGGTGTTCAGTGGAATAACTGATGTTGCAGCAAGATCAACCACATCATCTTTCCCGGCAATCCCGAGGGTAGAAACTGAGAGCTGGACCTACTGGACAGCTAGCTAATCCTGAAACAATGGGCAGCAGTTAAAAAGGACTCTATGGTGTCTTTCCATTCCCTTCACTACATTTTATTTCATATTTTGATAACATAATGGCATTTTTTAATTCGTAACCTACTGGTTGGATAGCTATAGTAGAAAGCTTGTAATTCATCCAAATAGAGAACTTTATTGTTCATTTAAATTACGCTTATGTGTCAATGTCCTTCCTTCCTTCCTTCCTTCCTTCCTTCCTTCCTTCCTTCCTTCCTTCCCTCCTTCCTTCCTTCCTTCCTTCCTTCCTTCCTTCCTCTCTGTCTTTCTCTCTCTCCGGTCCTGCGAAGAAATAGAAGCACTGTCTAATAAAGGACCTGTGATCCCTCCTTCAAGCTCTAAGCATTATTCATTGACAGTGAGTAATGTTTACTGTAAGGCTTATGATAAATTTAGATAAAAAATTTATTTTACTTGTGGGAAATAAAAAGTAAAAAGAAAAACATTATTTAGCTTAGGGAATCTTACACAAATCATATCTCATATAGTACATTAAGGGGAAAAAACTTCAAACACAGATATTATTTAATGCAAAGATATAGTATCCAGATTTAATTACTGAAGATCTCAATCAAGACCATATATCTAAAACATCTTTGAAAAGGAGAAAGAACTCAGATGTTATAATAATAAACTGAATAGAAATTTAACATTAATGCTTTCAAACATTACAAGATAATATTAGCTCCTTGAAAGAGCGCATAAGCCTACATCTCTCTAGGCTTCTTTGTTGCCTCTGGTTCAGCCTGGACCTGAGAGGTGGGCAATCACACTGTTCCTGATTCTCTGTAGGTTTCTCAACTTGACAGAGAATTAGTTTTCAGTGGGTTTCACTGCAAATGTACAAAATCATTCAGAAAAAAAATTGTTCTTCCTTATTGTAAGAACCGAGTTTACTTTACAATAACTGATAAATCTGCAGTGTCAGAAAGGGGGAGATCTTTCCTACCTTCCTGCATGCTTTAAGACATTTCTTGCATAAAATGTTACTCTCTTGGTGAATCTAAACATAGACCAATGACCCGGTCAGGTGAAAGCATCCAGGCTGTTTGTGAATTCCAGGGAGAATGACACAGATTCTGAAGCTTGGCAGCGGTTAGTATAAATACAAAATTAATCTCAGTACTAGAGTTCAGACTGCTCCTCAAGCTGACTGCTCTTTAGTCCTGTAAGTCCCAGTTTATTGAAAATAGAAAAAAACAACTTCACAAGTACGCTCTTGGCTGCAAAACTGCGACTATTATTGTGATGTTGTTGAGCATCCAGAGATTTATGAAATCTACCATGATTGTATAACTGCTTTTTAAATATTTTGGCCATTGTAGAAAAATGTACACACCATTAGAATTTTTAAACTGAAAATTATTGATATTTCCTTTGCTGTTCATTTATAATTTTACTAGTTTTACCTGTTCTCTCAGGGTCAACACATATTTTAAATAACCCTCTCAATATCATATGCCATGGCCATTGTTAAAATAGTGAATGTTTTGTTTTTTATACACAGTGAGAAAAAAGTGTCACCATGTAAGAACATTCAAGTGGAATAATATAAAATTATGGTGCAAATTCTAAAGAGGGGCTTTGCTTTATTGGAAAATTCAGACAATTCTTGAAATTGTCTATTGTCGTAGGTATATTATATGTATTAATCAGAATTTAAGTTTATTGGAGGAATTGGAAAAATCAATCAAGAATTGTTGTATATCAAGGAAGCTAATAATCCTATTAATATACATAATAAAACAGGAAATTAAATCATTTAAAATTAAATTAAAATTTAAAGATAAATATCTATATAAGTCTAAGAATGTATACATGATAAAAATTAATAAAACTTATTTCTGGGTTGTGGGATTTCTAACATAGCTGTACTTTTCATTACTTTGGATTATTTACAATTTTAATTTGTTATTATTAACATCAGCCTCTGCGATCACGTTAAAGTCCCAAGTTTCCATCAATTGTAGATTGCAAATCCTAGTGACTCTCTGTGCAGGATATGAACCCCACTGTATTAGAGGATGCTTTACTCTTGGCTCACCTGAACTCTTTAGGCATCATTTATAATCCATGCACATTTAAAGAGTGATTTAAGTGGTTCCTGAGGAATACACACGCACGCACACACACAGCACAATTTAAATCAATGTTTTGAGTGCGCTTATAGTCAGATGAACATGTGCACCTTCGGAGTTTAGTTAAAATAATGGCAAGTGTTTAGAAACTACACAGAGACAATAGTAATATGTTCATTCTTCATATTTGCATTTGAGCTTTCTGACATTACTTACAGTGAGGCAGGGCACCAGTTCCTTAGATGAAATTAATAGTTTTCTTGAACTGAATTATTTAACACTGAACCTCCACAAATATTTAAATAAATCTTAAGGCTAATATGAGAAATAATTAAACACCATTTTTTTTCAACAAATGCAAAAGTAAATATATCATGATTTCCATCTAATTTAATAACAAAAGTAAAGGGCAGAAAATAAAACACAAGCCTGTTACAATGCTGATACGAGCACAAAACTAATGTGATTAGAATCAGTGTATTTTCAAAGAATGAACCAACATCAAGGTAGAATCTAGATTATGTGGAGGAGGGACAAAAATTCCGAATAAATTAAAGCATTTCCTATAGTTCACTTCTCTGAACTTGGTTTGTCATAAGAGTTAGGAAATAGGCCCAGGAAGACTGATTTCTTCTTACACAGAGACCAGAGTCCCCATGAGCTATGAGGCTGAATGAAGAGCCACAGAAGTAAGGATGACAATCTGACACTTTCACCTGAAATAAGTTCTCCCCTCCATAGAAGTCAGCCAGGATGAGTCAAGGTGGGGTTTGCCTCTTCTCACCCCGAACCAGTAACTGACCGCACCCCAGTTTGGGGAGAACTGCCAAAGCAGCAGAGAAGCCCTACAGGCTGCCTCTCAGATGCCTTGCCCCCTCAGCAGCTCCAGCATCTACCTGTGATTAAGACCATCCAGTCCGAGAGAGAGAATCTTAGGTGTGTGATGTGGGGAAAATTGAGAATCATGCAGCGTGTGGTGGTGAAGACACACTGGGGACCCAGATGACAGCAGGAGTCCCCAGCGCCCACATCAGCGCCGCTTCCATTACTCAGCCACATCCTAGGGCAGGACCCTGGCAGCCATGCTGGCGACTGCGTCTCCTTTGGACACGCCTGTTTCCTAAGCCTGACTTTCTGTCCCATGTGTAAGTCTGCCAGTATTGTTCCAGTTAATGCATTTGATTCTTAAATGATTAGAAATTAGCTTTTGTTGCTTACGAGAAGACTTTGGCTGACAGTTTTTGCTAAGAAGCCATTTCACTAAATGTAAGATAGCAACGAATTTAACTTTATGGCAGCTGATATTCTTTAAAATGATTAGAAATTAAATTCTAATTAAACGAGACATGAATTTCAACTACATTAAATAATTCTTTTGGTGTTAGATAACAGGATGTAAGTCCATCAAAGGAAAAGCTTTGAGAGGAATCATATCATGTAATCTAGTGGGGACCAGGATAGGAGTTAGGTATATCAATTACTCAGTTTTCACCTTTGAAAGGACACCCAGTTTATGTAAGTAAGAGGTTCAAAATAAAAATTTTACTAAAGGAAAAAGTATTATAATAGTGGTCTGGGAAGGCATCACTTCAAAGTGCAAAGAATAGGAATGTTGGTTGTACTGCAAATGTTTTTTGTCCGCATTCTATGATACTCTGACATCGTAAAACGCCTCTGCGGCTGCAGAGAGATTTCCGCTGCTCGCAGTGGGCAGTTCTTACAGAGGCGGCTCAGGGCCCCACCGGGACTATGTCACTGACGTGCAGACTCACCAGTCCAGAGACATCCTTCCTCTGCTTGCCTGGGCTTGCCTGTCTCCAGCCCCCTGGCCATCCTGGCGTCTTTCCCATGTGGCCCTGCATGACACGCCATGCCCCCGTCTCTAGGACTTCTGAGTATAATAAACTTTGTTGTTTCCTTTCGTGTCTCCTCTTGTGGTTGTGCTTGACTATGATGTAAAACACTGGTGATCATCACATTATAAAGACTATCTACTCATTTTATAGTTGCACTTGTGCAAATTATTTAACCTCTTCCATGGGGAAGAGTTAAGTGATGTACAAGAAGAAACTGTACTTACTCAGAAGGGTGGTTCTCAGTGGCAGCTTTACATTACAATCACCTGGAGAGATAAAAACAAAAATAGAGGCAAATGAATAAATATTCAATTAAGTAAAAATAGAACAATCAAGTCAAAACCCCTGGTGATGAAACCTGGACAACAGTGAGTTTTTTGCAGCGTGTGCGGGTAGCATTGAGCACATCCCATGCAACGGAAATGGAGATGTGATTCATACAAACTTCTGTGTTTCTGAGTAAGCCTTGGCTGCCCTCTAAGTGACACCATTAGACGTTTGACTGTAGACATAAGACAGCAACGACAGCTGCTGTCCATTTAAAACAGCTGCCCCTGATCATCTTAGTGGGGGTGTCTTCATGGACAGCGCTGGGCTGTGTGTCTAGTGGCATTTTCTGGGTCAGAAAAGGGATAATCAGGTGGTGGTATTACAGGGTTGAGAAACTACATTTGGGGAGATCATTATGAAAAGACATAAAAATATTTAACAAAATGTTTACAAATTCATTTGAGTAATATCATTAATAAATCGTGAAAATGTTCCCCCCTCCCAACCTGCAATTCATGTTGTTTTAGCATTTGAAGATCAAATGCTATACATTACATATCATATTAATAGAATAAAGGAGAAAAAGCATATGATGGCATCATTAGATACATAATTAACATATGATAACACTCAGTATCCCTTCATAAGTACTGTCACATTCCAGGAATAAAAGAGAAATTTTCATTTGGATAATAGACATCTTTTAAAAACCTACGCCTAACTCTGTGCTTAGTGGCCAATGACTGGCCACTCTCTGGCTCCCCCTCTGGTATAGGAAGGCAAGACACCCATTCCCACCACTTCTACATAGCATTTTCCCTGAGGTTCTATCTAGCGGAATAAAGAAGAAAAAGAAGTTCAAAGCATGCTTATTGCAAAAGATGATGTAAACATATTTTCTTTCACAGAAAGCAAGATTTAACAGTTGATGGAATATGCAAAGAAATCTAGAAGAAATTCAAGTGGCTTTTCACACACTGGCAAACAATCAGAAAATGAAGTAAAAATACCATTTAAAAGAGCATGAAGAAGACAAAATACTCTCAGATAAATTCAACACAATATATGAAACACCAATATAATAATAACTAAAAATATTTCTGACAACAAGCTAAGAAGACCTAAAATTTATGGAGAGATTCCAATGTCATGGATAGAAATATGTGGTACTGTGAAGTTCTTAGTTCTCCCAAATGCATTCATAGAGCCAGCACAATCCCAATCAAAACCCTTGAAACCTTTTGCTCTACTTTGTTTTGTTTTGGTAGAAGCTGACAAATTAATTCTAAAATTTGTGTGGCACTACAAAGCCATAAAAAAGCTACAGTAAAATTAAAATTTCAAAAATGTGATGTAAATCCACAATAACATACTGGGCGGTAAGAAAGAACGAACTACGGATATACACAACAACTGCATGAACGCTTCTCAAAAGTATTTGATAAACAAAAATGCCAACACCGAAAAAGAAAACACTTCATTATCCTATTTATGTCCAATTCTAAGGCAGGCAAGACTAATGGACAGTGACTGAGAGCAACTCCGTAACAGCCAGCGCCAGGGACGATGGGTGGGTTTCAGCGCAGCACAATGAAGCTTTGGAGATGGTGGAAAATGGAGATACTCTACATATCATTATTCGTGGCAGCTACAGCAATTAACCTTTTTAAATATAGAAGCCATATATTTAGTATGAGTGGATTTTAACATATACACATCATATCAAAGTAAAGTATATTCAAAAAGTAAATTGCAACAGCTAAATAATATAATAATCAAGATGTATCGCAGAACAATGGAATAAGCATTTCTGGTGGTGAAAACTGTGCATCAGTATTTTCAACAAACTTCTAGGGAAATTCTAATATGCTGGCAATGTTGAAAATTCTTTATTTAACATGGAGAAAGGGGCTCATTCTCATAGAATTCTAGTGTTCTACCTAAGTCTTGCTTACTAGTAAGGAATGCAATTGTTATTTTTATTTTGACTTGTTCTCTTTGCATGTTCATAGAGCTAACTCATCAAAGATGCAACCAACTAGATGATAAAAACCTTCTGATGAAAACCTTAGCAGCACAGAACATGCCCTCTGACTTTTAAAAAAGGAGACACAAGGTGATACGCTTTCATACTAAGCGATCCTTCTTTTGCCTTGCTGATGGGCAATTCCAGAACAATGGCAATAAACATTTTATAAGACAGGCTAATTTATTTAACTAGCCTCTAAACAACATGTGCTTAAAAAAATCTAAACAAATAACGATTTGATTAACATGCAAAACTCTTCCGGTTCTCTTTAAATACTCATAAACAAAACCGTTGTGTTTTATAGCCCATTCCAAGTCTTTTACATACACGCGATTATTATGTCTAGAATAAGATAATCCACATGAAAAGCATATTTTATTGCTTTGGGTATATTTGCTAAATGGTTTTAAACAGAAAAATATAATGGGTTAGATGGATTTATGGGGCAAATAATCTACTCTTGGCAGTAGGATGCTAAGAAAAGGCTGGTTTAAAAGTTAAGAAGCTCATAATGCCAGCTCAGAATTTACAGCTAACAATTTTATAGGCAAAAGCCACTGTGCAGGCGTCCTTATCCTGCATGCGAATAGGATTTCCCTTCCCAGCATTATCCTAATGTGGAATTAAACTGTCAGCGGGCTTGCTTGTTGCATGGACTTGTGCGTAAGATGAATGCAACTCTCAGTAAAGTTTAATATTGCTGCATCTGTGAAGTGCCTTTTTTCTTCCAGAAATACAAAGATGGGAAACGCACACATGCAAATCTCTATTGAACTCCCAAGTCATTGTCCACTGACTTCCTGAAAAATATGACAACAGCCATCCAGGTCATTATTATCAATTAAATTTTTTTTAATGTCCTAAAAGTTCTATTTTTAAAATGACCCACTATAACCCTCCTGTAACCTTCCACTATAACCCTCCCCCTTCCGCACCCACCCCTGTCATGCTGCCGTTCTCAGTGCCTGCAACACAGCTCCTCCAGAAACTTCCTTTCACTATCACTCTTCCATTAGAACTAACTCTAGACCATCTGCCTTCTGGAATGGAGGTCATCTTTCTCTTGCTGTACTCTCTAGACTTCTGAACAGCATAACCTTCAGGGGTTTCCATAAAAGGCACAGGAGGTAACATTTGGAGAAGATTCATGTCTACCAAAAACATTATTTCTTCTACCATAACAAAATATCCTTATTTTGTCTTGGTTTAAAACTCAGGGCAGAGGGAGGTACTTTCTTGGTATACGAATGTATCAGTCTCTTTTCTTCTACTTCCGTATATTATTGAAAATCTAGTGCAGTTCAGTTTGATCTTTGTCCACCGTGTTCTGAAATCTTACAATGCACTGTTTCAGTGTCTTTTTCATTTTTGCTAGATATTCAGTGGATTTATTAATGTGACCACTCATGTCCTTCAATTCTGAGAAAATGATTTCATTGTCTAAGATTAATGTCTTTCTTCAAAGTCTAATTATTTTGAGTTACCCATTCACATTAAAGAGGAGCAAAGTGATAAATGGCAATTCTGTTTGAATTGGCAGAATTTGTCCAGCGGTGGGTACATTCATTTCTGTTTCCTATTGTCACCTAGCAAATGACCACAGATACAGGAGTTTAAAGGAAAAAAAAAAAAAAAAAAAACACTTACAATCTCACAGCTCTGCAGGTGAGAAGCCCAGGCCAGCTCAGATGGGTTTCTGGCTCCGGGTTTCACAGGCTGAAATGAAATGCTGACTAGGCTGCGTTTTAGCCAAGGACTTGACTGGGAAGGGATCTATTCTCATGGTTGTTCAGGTTGTTGACAGAATTCAATTGCAAGAACTCTCACTGTTGTAGAACTGAGAGCCATGCTCTCCTGCTGGTTGCTGGCCACTGGCTGCTTTCAGATCCTGAAGTCCGTCTTTGCATCCTAGGGACATGGCCCTCTCTACAACATGGTGGCTTGCCACTTTAAGGCCAAAACTGGTACATCTGCAGCTGCTGTCTTTCTCTTTTAAGGGCTCATCTGTCTGAGAGAGGCCCACCCAGGATAATCTACCTCCCTCTTTCTTAATGCAGAGTCAATGGGTAAAATGCCTTAATTACATCTGCAAAATCCTTCCACCTGTATCAAATAAGATGCTATTACCACTGGCCTGATCTCCCATCGTATTCGCAATCTCCCCCAGGCCCAGAGGAGGGGATTATGCAAGGCTGTGGATCATCAAGGGTTATCTTAGAATTTGGCTCACCTCGGTGTGGATCAGAACACAGCAATCCAGCACTCGAGGCCCCACTGTGAAACCCTGCACTCTCGGGAGTCTTTCCCTTGCTCTGACTGAATGATCCCGAAAGAGGAAAATCATTCAGTTATGTTCCTTGGTGGGGAGGGGTTATAACTTTAGTTTTAAAAATTCTGGCAGACTATCAGGAGACTGAGGCAAGATTCCTGCTGATCCACCAAACAGACTCCCATTTAAGTGACCTTACTGAAATCATGTGGTCCTTTCCAAGCTGTGCCCCACGGACCAGAATCCACTTGCCCTGCAGAGAGCAAGTCATACATCTTCAGCCAAAATGGCGGGGATGATTCTTTGTCTTGTTCTGTTTGGGGTTAGGGGGAACAACATCCTGGAGTCTAAGTCCTCCTTTTATTAACGTTCAATCATTCATCCACCTGTTTTCAACCCCACCTGCAGTCTGTCTTACGTCCCTGTTTACCTGCCTTACAGTTTCCAAACTGTGGTACTTGCTTCCATCTGCTCTGCCGTTCTTCTCTTTTTTCCTGTGTTGGATAATTGTGACTGTGTAACAAATTAGTTCAAAGTTTGGCATGTTAAAACAGCAAACATTTTCACCTCAGAGTTTTTGTGGGTCAGAAGTTTGGAAGTCACTTAGCTGGGTGGTTTGGCTCAGAGTGTCTCAGGGGGTTGTGGCCTGGATATTGGGCAGTGTGGTGTCACCTTGACTGAGCTGGAGAAATTGATTGGAACAGGGGTCCGTCACACAGATACCCCAGCCCCTCATCGGCTATTCACAGGGAAGCCTCAATTCCTGGCTCCATGGGCTGCTCATTAGGCCCTGCAATAGACAACTCACTTTTCTCAGAGCAAGGGATCCTTTAACTTCACAGTAGTCTGGTTTGGGGAGGTAGAAGGCAAATGCATGTGTTCATACGCTGAACTCTAAACAAAAACAATAATAAAAGTAATAATAAATCTATGCCATTAAGTCCTTCCTTCCTTCCTTCCCCCCTTCCTTCCTTCCTCCCTTCCTTCCTCTGTTCTTATTTCCCATGTCATCTCTACATTTGTCTTATGTATCTATAAAGTTTTAGAGTTTGGGAAAATCAATATTAGTGACAAAAAATTCATCATATCAAGTATCTAGCCATATCTATTTATATACTAGATAGTCTTGTAAATTTTTTTATCTTTCATCTAAAGTTTTGCAAAAAGATATTTTGGCCAAATGCATTATATCACTTTCAGAATACTGTGTTTCTTTTCCAGTGGGGTAAGGCTTCTTTAAATCAAAATGCAGTCTAATAAGGTTGAGAAATGGCCCACATTTTGCTACACAGCACTCAATAAACTTCACTCAAAGTTAAGTGATGGTTCTCACTGCTTCTGTGTTATTGACTATGAAGATAGATTCATGTGTGCATATACGTGTATGTGCATATACATGAATGTGTATGTGTGTATGTGTGTGTGTGTGTATATATATATTTCCCTAGAAATTCCCTAAAATGTGATGGGTTGTGTTTTTTATTACAAAAAGTATTCCAAAACAAGTTCTTCTTTTTAGTATCTAATACCTCAATATCCAATAAATATTTCTTTCAAAAATCTTACAAGTAGAGAGGAAGCTAGAAAATTCCATAAAGTCCATTATTTCAGGAGATGAGGGTTTTAAGTTTAAACTTATATTAACTTAGTAACTATTATATTTGTATGAGAGTAAAATTACTTGTTTCATAATACTTTATTTGTTCATATCAGAAAATGCAAGCATTTTCCAGAAAATTATATCTTTATAGGATTTTTAATATGACTGACAAAATAAGACAGAAATTATAGTATTGAAAATATGCTGGCTTCACACTGTGACTTGATAGACTTTGTAGCCAAAAGTGCAAATGTTCTTTTTTTTTTTTTTTTTTTTTGGCTTGGGGAAGGCAGGCAGGCAGGCAATCTCATGGTGCTCACCAGAATTAAGACAGCTGTCTCTGGTTTCCAGCCTAGCCACGTTATATGTCACTTTTGACTTCTGAAAACACTGCATATTCCAGCTGTTTGGTACAATTTTTGCTTGTTATGTGACTGAATCACTAACAGTTCATCCCTGGAGATGGGATGGCTGGAGTGAAGAGAAAAAGAAAACAAGACATTTGCTATCATTATGGCTAACCTAGGTGCTGTTTAATTAAAACAAAAGGAAATCACAGCCAGATATAAATGAATATTACAACAAGATAAGTGGATTCTGGCAAATTTTGTTTGAATTTAACAACTGTGTGGTTAAAAA
>PVKU01003768.1:94504-167815 GCA_004027475.1 Anoura caudifer
AAAACTAAAAAAACAGGTAAACTACCCAACATCACACAGATACCTTGGCGCCTAAGAATCATTTGCACCTGTATAGATCAGGGTTTTTCCACCTTAGCTCCACTGACATTTCGGGATGGGTAATTCTTTTCTGCGTGCGTGCGGAGTACTCTCCTGGGATTGCAGGATATTTAACAGCCTCCCTGGGTTCTCAGCCTGGGTATTCCCTCCCCCTCACTGTGCAACCAAAAGTGTTTCCAGGCATTGCAAATATTCCCTGAAAGGCAAAGTCTCCTGCACTTGAGAACTGGCGATATAGATTTATCAGTTCTATATTCAATACCACTTTACAGTAACTCCTAAGTTTAGTAAATACAACAATGCCATGTAGATGGGCTTGGAAGGAAAACATTTTTACAAATTAAATGGACTTACCAGTTTTTTGTTCATCAGATGTGTCACATTGTTACAGTTTGGATGTCATCAAGGAGAAAAATGAGGTATCATGAGAGGAAACTAATTTGAAGATGCCATTATAAAAAAAAAAAAAAATTAGGGGAACTGCAGGAGCTCCGAAGAGGGAGACGTGAGACTAACACACTCAGGGGCGCGGCATCTGGGGCAGCAGGGGAGCCGAGTCTTGTGCGACAAACACTAACAAATGGAAGCGACTGGCCTAGACCCCCTAAGAGTCAGGGTTCCAAGGTAGACTACCGAGTGCCTGTCTACACTATCGCCAGTTAAGTTCATTTTTGTTAAGTCCACTAACGACCTTTCTTCCCAAACAGCATTGTTAAGGACACTTCCGGTGTGAGACCGGAAGTAAGTAGTAGACTTCCCGGGAGGCGGAGGAGCTGTCCCGGACCCGCCCAGATCAAGGGAACTGCACGAGCGCGGGGCAGCTGGGCCGTGAGGGCTGCTGAGAAGACCGAAGCCTGCACAGAGTGCTGGCTGGCGCCTTCCATGCTGTGCGAAGGGGCCTGAGGCCCACCTTAGAAATACAAGCCATTGAACATGGATGCTATAGAAGAGCACGATTAGATTTGCATTTAGAAGTCTTCCTTCTTTGAACAAGTTTGAGGTTGGTGTGGAAGATACTGCTTGTAAGAAAGCTGTGAAGTCATCTGGCCAATACGGGTGACCAGAATCACAACACTATGGTGAGCCATGGGAAAATACATTTAAATGTTCATAAAGAGGTAGCAGCCAGGCTGGGAATAACGCAGCAAATGCAGGTGAGGATGATGATGTGAGTGTGATTCTCAACTGACTCCCAGATTACTTGTTTCAGAAACTAGGTAGCTGGACGCATTCCCAGCAGATACACGGGAGGAGGGGTAAGTGAGGAGGGAAGGATGAAGAATTCACAAATAACTAGATGGGGACAACAAAACTGCTTATCATGCATTCACCACCCTGGGTGAAGTCTCCTTCCATCACCCTTCATCCCCCCTTTACCCTCTTCTGCCTCCCCTACCTTCCCGTTCCCTCTGTAATCTCCATACTGTTGTCTGCATCTATGAGGTTTTTTTTTTTCTTTCTGTGCATGACAGTGCAACATACTGCTGATGTATTATGGAATTGTATACCTGAAACCTATACCATTTTATTAGCCAATGTCGCCCCAATGAATTCAATTAAAGAAAGAAAAAAGTGTTTACCATGTAGAGGTCTAATTTCAGCTTCCTCTTTGCCTTATGATAAAAAGCAAACTGGCACGAGTGTTCTGTGTAAGCAATTTTCAATGTGCACTTCACGCCAGCTTGTCTCATTGGCACTCGTTAAACGCGCCCTGCCTTCGACGCCGCTGCTGCCAGGGCGCGTACTTGGCGGTCCCAGGATCTAGGTGTCAAATGGCGAAATGACTCTGCGCCACCTCCTTTTCCAATAAATAATTTTGACAGGCTACCTGTACTTCCTAATTAGTGATTTAAACTAAATTTCTAAGACTTATTTTTCATAAAAGTGCTTTTTCCTACATCGGTGCAGCAGCTCCACCGTTTTTCCGGGGACCCCGCCCATTCGGCCCACCGCAGTCACACTGTCTGTGTCCACCACTCAGTCCGCTGCGAACTCGGCCCTGGCAGCGACGGTGACAACGTGCCTGAGAGGCGGCTCTCCTGCAAGCACCGCTTTAAGGCTCCTTTGCTTCACACTGGGTTTCCCGGAAACAGACTCTGAAACTGGACCTTCTGCGCGGAGTGCTCGCTGGGGCCACCTAGGGGAGATCTACCTTAGGTTTTTCCTTAATCCTAATGCATGGCTCATCTTCAAAGCCATACTCTTTTCTCCCAAGATTTGAGGTGTCCACAGTCTTAACTAAATAGTTAAGGTGTTCTGGGAGGTCTCCATCATCTGGTTGGGCTAGAACTCCGACGTCTTTTAGCCTCACAGTCTCTGGTGTCGTTCTCAGCTCCCGCCCCCCTGCCCCCGAAGCAAAGGCTGTGTTACCAGCCTTCTAGTAGTCTCCCTGGAATAGGGCAAATTGGCCCTCCGTCATGAAAACCTGGTGGACCCCCTTTGCATTCCCTTCTCCCCAGTACCTGCCCTACTAACTTCAACCCCTTCAGCTGCCCTGGCTCAGCTCAGCGAGACTGCTGGGCTGTGATATAACTCCAGTTTACTGTACGGTGGCAGGTTCCAGCACCGGAAAGCCCGATGGTGCGAAGAGGGGCTCACCATGTTTGTTCTCCTGTTCTCAAAATCACAGTCATCTGCTGCCTGTGATCCAAAGCCCAGAAACATTTGCCTCATGTCTTTTCTGCAACTTAATACTGCCTGATACTGCCTAAAGGCCAGCTTGGCTCGATGTAATACACGTCAGCGAAAAGAGAAATTTTGAATTCTTCAATTTAATCAAAAGTTTCTATTTTTAGCTCTTTGAAAATAAACTGACATACAAGATTCATTATAATTTTGAAAATATTTCTCAGTAACCACCTGAAGTGTTATTTATCTGCATAAAAACACTGGGCAGATATTAATTCACAATGACATTAAAGCTTCTAGATAGAGAACACGTTATGAGCTTAGATTTAATTCTTTAGAAAGTCATCATCCAAATAGGGCATCAACTTTTACAATCACAAATAACTTGCACTAAATATATTTATACTTGTTAGATAGTCTAATAACCTGCCTCCCACAAAATTAACTCAGTGATGATCTCCCTTTTTCTAATACATTGCAATGGGTCAATATATTTTAATTATTTGAAAATGAGTAAATGAATGTAACTGAGTAAGTAATTAAACACCTTCCAATCACACCTTCCTGAGTGAAAGGTGGAACTTTGTGCTTCTCAGCATTGGGGCAACTGGCAAACCATTCTGATAAGCAATCGGCTGTTTCTAGGCATTTCCTTCTACTTTAGCCAATAGTGAGTCAGTCAAGCTACATCCCTTCCAGGTAATGCAGAAATTATCACTACAGATGGAGAAACTCACAGATAAGAGTAATTCATATGATCACAAACAGACACGATAGTGCAAGATAACCACAACTTACAGAAGAAGAGTGTGCTAACAGAGTACTCTCTCTTTTTTTTCCCAAATATAATTTGAGGGCAGGCACTGCATTTCTCGGTATATTCCCAAAACTAAGTGGCACTCTGATGAGCTGCATTAAAGTAAAGGTCAAGTAATAATGACGAGATTCCATCTAGTTCACTGCACCCTAGTTCGACACAAGCTCTGATTTATGCAACGCCACCTACCATCCATCAATCACTCATGCAACACCGAATGCAGAGATGAAATGGCCGAGTAAATACACCTTTTTAAAAATACAGAGGGGAAAAAGGAATAAAATCATCTACTAGGCTGTATACTGAGAAGACATGGCCCAAATACTCTTATTTGGAGCGCTTGTATTTTGAGGGCACTAAGCATTGCTTATTTTTTTATCCTGCATTATACATTAACCATTTTAGTCCCAGAATAGTTTTGTTAACATACTACAGTCTTAATGAATTTTGCTTCCCAAGAAAATCCACAAGAGTTATTTTTCTTGAATAGTTCTTACTGGTAAGCCTTGGACACCTGTGCTATAAATGTTACTGGTTTCGTGGTATTTTTCAACTTGTTTTCAGTCAATATCTCCGTCATCAAAGCAAATCAACTTAGATGAGATGAGGATAAAGAGAACAATGCTTTTAAAATTGGTTAGCTTTCTTGAGCAAGTATTAGATACCCAAACTGCTTCTGGGGAACACGCAACTTCAGACATCTGAAGGAAAGGTGTCACTATAATGTACAAAGAGCCTTCTTAATTCCTACAATGTCTTGGGTTTCTGCAGTAAAATTAAGAACATTAGGAGGCAATTATTCAGAAATAAAGTGAATGACTCTGCTCTTAACGTCTTCCCTCTAAGTTAGGCTTAACATACGTCATCACTTGGGCTCAGACTCAGGGAAACACAGGTTGGTATGAAGAGACGAGAGAAGATTAGCAACGAACGACAGCGGTGGGGAGGCCGAACGAGACCACAAGGACGCCGCGTCGCACCATACCCACTACGTGCCACGCTGACGCTGAGAGAGGAAGAACTGCCAGGGAATCTCAAAAACATGGTGGGATTTTGTATGTTTTTAACTTGTCATTTTATTCATTGTTTGGCAAACATATAAAATTGCACTGCATAGGATGCTTTCATACTTTCTTCCCCAATACTTTTAACTTCATAAGGTTTAATGTTACAACCTTTATATTTGGTATACCTGAAAAGATCGGTGCATGTGCCCAAGGGACCCACGGAAAACTGCAAACCAGCACCGGGGGGCCAAAGGGAGCTGAGGGGAGTGCACGATGCCCGGTAGGCCGGTTCCTTCACACTTGGCTCAGGATACCCCAGGCGCCCCCCAACACAGGCAGCGCCCAGTCAGGCCCGTGAGCACATGGGCACTCACACCAAAAGCGACGTAGACGGACAGAGAAAACGCTTTAAAGCAACTTGAGCAAGAAGCAGGTTTGCCTCACGCATTGTAATGACAGGGTCGTGCAGTAACAGGAAAGTAGTGCAATGATGCAAGCAAATACTCTGCTCCTTTTTCATTTCCTCAAGACCTTCTTCTTTTCAAGACCCTATTTCTACACATATATTTTTAAGGGAAAAGAAAACATGTTCTTGTATTAACAAAGAAATGTGATCATTTCCTTGCTCAGACTTTGGGGTTCCGGAAATCACACGGAAATATGATGACAGAGGATCTTGGCTTCAGGGGGGAAATGGTGAAAACAAATCTTTTTTATGTGGGTGTTACTTTTGGCAAGGAATATAAAAGGATATATGTATTTGGATTCAAATATGAAATGTCAGAAAGCACACAACCTGATTTTAGATGTCTGTGCTTGCTGGTCAGAAAGAATTTTTGGTTTTGAAAAAGAGGAAAACTAGCAACCATAAATCACCTTCTCAAATTGTTCTCATATAGTCCCTAGTATTTTCACATTTCTCTCCTAAGTGTTTATCAAAATCAGTGTCAAGAAGCCCTTTAAATTGCATGCCTTGAAAAAACTGGCTTTATTTTTCTGATGCATTGTCATTAAAAAATAAAGAGGGGAGAAATAAAAAAGCAAATGACTAAATAAATGTTTCCTACAAAAGTTTATAAATGTATCACATAAAGTAAAATTGCTTGTCAATGGTTGTAATATTTCGCTTGTTATTAATTTTTATCTGCATGAAAAAACTCTCAAAGGGAGAAAACACTGCATATTTATAGTACACTTAATAAACATTTATGGAGTAATGCCATCCACTCTCTTAGCCGTGAACTACAACAATGGCCAAAGCCATGGTTTCTTTGTCCAAAGAGCTCATGGCCTACTGGGTGGGAGAGACACAAATACTTCATTAGTGTGAAGGAGAGGAACACCATGCTGGCAGGAATGAAAAATAATACGGTGGCATGTTTTAAAATACCTCATGAAAATATCCATTTCTCTAATAAGTCAGGCCTCCTAATTTTTATCATGGAAATCATAAATGCCTTTAAAGTTCCCAGTCCAGTGAAAATTATTCTTGTTAGTCCATGAGGAGAGCTTGGGGTCATATTTAAAATTTTCAGAACATGGTGCTGTGCTCTGCACACAATCACCGGCTGTCCCAATGCCTTTTGAACGCGGTGCCCGGGAAACGGTGAACGTGCGTAGCTACAACGGAAGGAGCCCATGTACGGATGATCATTTCTATGTGCAGAGGTGGTACGGATTACGATGGCCAGGATCAGAGGCATCTGCTATATGTGTATGTTATTGTTCGACAAACAAAACTACAGTGGCTTATTGGCTTACTTTCCTCATCATATGGTTAATTTGCCCAGACCTTCGACATTTTAAGTGACAGTAGTCCATGTGATCATTCACATGGCAAATGCCACTACAAGAACAGTATGTCTCTGCAATGCAAACGTTTTCTTTGTCAATCCATTTTCTTTTCAAATTTTAGATGAAAATGGAATTTTTGGTACCTTAGCCATTTGCAGTTTTTGCATCATATTTCTCCTCCATCCCTGCACACTGCCTGGTGGCACCTGCCTTCCCATGTGAGTATCCACATCTCATTTCAAGGCGAGATAGGATGATTTTGCAGATTTTGATAGCTCTTCATTTCTTATTCCCCAGTCCTGTTTTCTGAAGAAGCTGAGCATATCTGCTTATGGATATAAAACTGCCTATCATCTCATTGATCCTTGTTTTTTATTTTCCTTACTACTTTTAAGAAAAATACTTCACAGTGAGCAATATCAATTGTTCATGACTTCAATGAGGGAATATACAATGTTATATTTTAATTGTATTTTTGTTGCAGTGAGCTCTTTCTTATTAGTTCTTTCTTGGTGATAAATTCATAAAAGAAGTCCATTATTGGAACGATTAATATGTTTATAGGTACTCTATAAATATAAAGTTCATTCTTTCATAATAAAAAGTTCATGTGGCTGAATGTAAAACAAATAAATAGCGTAGTATGAATTTAATGGGAACTGATTTGGCTTGCACAACATATTCTTCTCTCTGCAGCTGATAGCATTTTATACTTATGAGAATCTTGAATAACCCCAAAGCAAAGAATCTGGTGACTATGGTTTTCATAAGATGGTATTTCATGTAATAACACCCTCTCTACAAAGCTTGGATCAATACTCACTTAACAGGGAAAAAATGTCACACATATTATTAGCATTATCTCCTCTGACATCACTTGTCACTGAGATGTAGCCTAGGTACCACGTGGTAGGCAATCAGCCATGGAGAGAAGCCTTCTCACTACAATCCAGTCATGCCAGGGAGTGCACAGGAAACGTGGAGAGTGGCTCACTGCAGGCCGGGGGGCACGTTAACAAACTTGTCAAGGTCACTTGTCAAGGTCACCAGGATTTAACGTAAACCCTATACTTTATTTTTCTGTGTCTAAACTTGAGCTTATTGAAATTCCAAGATCAGTCTTCCTTACTTTGAACCCATATACTTTTTAATATAATTATTAAAATAACAGGAGAAGGAGAGGAAGAAAAAAGAAGTAGAACAAAAAGGAAAAGAAGATATTCAGCATTATCTATGAAGCACATTAATGTTTTCACTTACATTTACTTGAAATCATCAATTACTAACAAAGATGTAGTAACTCTGAAAACAAGACTTATAATACTTTGTATGTACTATAAATAATTCAGAAAATAAGACCTATGCTAACCAGACATTGAAAAGTATAATAGCATTGTTTGTTTATAACTTCCTTCAAAGGACCTGAAGGTCTTTGTTAAAAAGAACACAGTCAATGTTCAATTTATTGAGTTTTTACTATTTACCAGGGCCTATTCTCGATGTTGGAGGTACAGAATGAGAAAAGAGAGCAAAATTTGACAATAAACTAATAAATAAAAGATATTATTTGCCAATGTTGATTACAGTGTAGTTCTTTGGTTGCTTGGAATAAATGTTCCCAAATTTAAAGAAGACACAAGAACCACTGAAAAAATAGGAGAACTTGGTCAGGAAAATGGACAAGGGGGCAGGTGTCACAATTTTATTTCAGATGATCAGGAACCGCATGCACTTTCACCGCAGTGGTGACATTTGTGCCAAGATCTAAAGAAGAAGAACAAGCTAGCCTTGAAAACACGAGGGCTGTCTGGAAAAAGTCCAGCCACTGTTAATCTAAAGAGCACAGTTTGGGCAGCATCTGTGTGACCTGGTGGGCAAGGAGAGTGGACTGGAATGCACATGTGTGAACAATGATGACTTCATGGTACTAGTCCGTGGGGGTGGTAGATGCCATTGAGTGAGCATGTGTACTATGAGGCCATCACATTCAAAATGACTGAGCAAGGAGAGCAATGAATCTGCATCAAATTTTGCAATAAGCTTGAACATTCCTCCATGGAAACTATTCACATGATTCAGAAGGCCACAGCTATGGGCAACTGGTGATTGGCAGCTTCATCACAATAACGCACCTGCTCATGCATTATGTCTCCCGCAGAGCTTCTTGGTGAAACACCAAACCGCCCAGTTGAAATCAGGCCCCCTACAGCCCAGATTTGGCATCCTGTGACTTCTGGCTTTTCCCCAAACTAAAATCATCATTGGTAGGTAAGAGATTTCAGACCATCAATGAAATTCAGGAAAATATGATGGGGCAGCTGATGGAGATTGAGAGAACTGTGTGAGGTCCCAAGGTGCCCACTTTGAAGGGGACTGAGGCTTCATTGTCCTCTGTACAATGTTTCTTGTGTCTTGTATCTTCTTTAATACATGTCTCTATTTTCTGTATTACATGGCTGGATACCTTCTGGACAGACCTGCTATTTGTATTGGCAGCAAAAGTGTATTCGTGAATGTAAGCCCTGGGGCGGCCTCTGTGCTGGGAGCCGCAGGAGCCCTGGAGGGGACAGCAGGAAGGGGGTCTGGAAAGAAGGGAGGGGCACTGTGTGCAGGGCCTCATTGCCCAGGGTAACAAGTGGTTACCGGGATGATATTTAATCATTTTAAGTTGTTGGGTCAGCTGTTACTGGATTAAGAATGTCAGTGGTGAGGAAGAAGCACTGCAGCTTATCAACGGTCTTCCCAAACCTTTAACCAAACCTTACCAGAGAGAGAGAGAGAACACTGGACTTTAAAATGTGAACAGAATGAAACATAGGAAGTTGCTTATATTTTCCAATTCAGACTTCAACATTTGTGCAGGGGAAAATTTGCTCCATATAAGTTTATATTGAGAAAGGAAGATGAACTGATGTCTGAAGTGCCTGTGATGGAACTTGGTTGTATTACTTCATATTTCTGGGCCTCTATGTTTTTTTATATGTAAAATAATGAGGGTGAAGGATAGGATTTTGAAATGTTTCTTTATGCTCTGAAATGTTATGATTTAAAAATGGAAATAATATTGTAAATATATATATATCAGAATCTATTTGAAAAGGCAAATTGCTAATCGTCTGTAAAACTAAGACCTATATATTATATATCCATGCATGATGAATATGGTGTGAAAACAAAAGAAACATAGGAAGCATCCAGAAAAACTTTTTTTTTTTTTTTAATCACAGGAATGGAGAGTTCTTTCCACTACTTTAAATTTCAAGCACTTCAAGGAACTAAAGAGCTATGCTGCCACCTACTGGCCAAATGGTTAGCACCTACAACATGTTGCAATTCCCTGTTTTTAATAACTGCAAAGAGTTAATAAATACTAACCCTGGGTCATAATAGAGTCCTGACATTGTAAAATGAGGATTATAAAAATATTTATACATCTATTTAAAGCAACATATGGGTAAAATCTATTTAGATCTCTGTATTTATTACACACCATAACAACACTGTTATTTTTCAGGTGGTCTTACCTGATGATAATGCAACACATTTCTCATGGTCTTTTGGGGGGTGGGGGGGAACATCAGTGATACTCTGACCAATGTTCCGGTATTTTATTTCTTTACAGTAATGAAAATAATGTACTTTCTGGGACTCCAAGAAATAAATGCATTTAGTCTCAGGAGCTAAGATATAAACTGCTGTTAAAAAGGAAAATCCCAAAGTCTTGGTTAATGACTAGCTCTATGAAAAGTGAGTCATATAAGTGCTAATAATACACTGGCCTTTTTTTCTCTTTGAGCTCTTATGTCCCTAAAATAGCAGTCGCACTTAAAGCCCTTTCATTTGGAAGCATTAGCACCTAAGCTGCTTACAGAGGCTGCTGAGAAAGTAGCCATTTGTTCACCTTTAACTCCTTATTTTCATCGGAAAAGGCCCAGCAGAATGTGCAGTTTTTACGGTGCTGTCCTCAATTCCACACGGGCAGTGAGCCACGTTGGTGGTTTCAGGCCACCTCATCTTCACCACCCAAGCATGTGATCCTGGGGTCCTTCGACGCAATTCTTATTTGTTTGAAATTTTTCACATCCCAAAGAAGCACTTCTCTTTTTAAAAAATAGAAATTCTTCAACGTGGCAGGTATGGCTCCGTGGATTGAGTGTTGACCTGAGAACCGAAGGGTCGCCAGTGCAATTCCCAGTCAGAGCACATGTCTGGGTTGTGGACCAGGTCCCCAGTGGGGGGTATATGAGAGGCAACCACACATTGATGTTTCTCTCCCTCTCTTTCTCCTTCCCTTTGCCTCTCTCTAAAAATAAATAAATAAAATCTTTAAAAAAACATAAATTCTTCATTCCAATGAGGCAATAGAAAACATAAAAATCAAGAGGAAAATGATAATAGGAATTTTTTAAAATTTAAGCCAGCACAATTTGCGTTCCACTCTTTGTTTTGAAAATAGATCCTGATGTGCATGTTTCCTGACTTTCCCTTGAAATGTGGATTGTAGACACGGGAGAAGGACAGGGAGCCGCAGGGAGCTGCAGGGAGCCTCAGTGCTCACTCCCAGAGCAAAGCGGGCTGAGAGAGCCTTGAGTGCTCCTGGCCACCTCGCTCCACTCTTCCTGCCCCTGCATCCTTAATCAAACAGACCTCATCAGAAAGATCTCCTTTGAACACCTGCTTTTAATTTTCCTTTAACAAAGCAAAGTGCCACATTCCCCCCAAATGTTTCATACTCTGCATGGGGCTTAAGCCTCTGATAGGCATGTCTGTACATGAACAATGAAATACCAGAAACAGGAGCTGGGAAAAAATCCCACTCAGTATTGCAACATGAAAAATAAGGTACCTGGGGATAAACTTAACCCAGGAGGTCAAAGAACTGTACTCAGAAGACTACACAACACTGAAGAAAGGAGCTAAGGAAGATACAAACAAATGGAAGCATGTACCATGTTCATGGATTGGAAAAATCAACATCATTAAAATGTCCAGACTACCCAAGCAATCTGTAGATTCAGTGCAATCCCTCTTAAAATACCAATGACATATTTCACAGAACAAATGTTTCAAAAATTCATATGGAGCTAAAAACAACCCTGAATAACAGCAATCCTGAGAAGGAAAAACAAAGTAGTCGGGTCACAATACCTGATACCAAACTGAATTACAGGGCCACTGTAATCAAAACAGCCTGGTACTGGCATAAGAACAGACAAGTAGATCAATGGAACAGAATAGAGAACCCAGAAAAAAGCCATGTCTTTAAGTTCAATTAATATTCAGCAAAGGGGAAAGAAGCATAAAATGGAGTAAAAATCGCCTCTTCGACAAGTGGTGTTGGGAGAGCTGGAATAATACAAGCAAAAAAATGAAACTAGACCTCCAACTTACACCATATACCAGAATAACTTCAAAATAGATAAAAGACTTAAACATAAACCACAACACCATAAAAGTCCTAGAGAAAAACACAGGCAGTAATATTTCAGACATACTAGGCAGCAATATTTTCACCAATACATCCTCTAGGGCAAGGTAAATAAAGCAAAGAATAAACAAATGGGACTCCACCAAATTAAAAACCTTCTGCACAGCCTAAAGAAAACATCATCAGAATAAAAAGGGAACCAATCATATGGGAAAACATATTTGCCAATGATACCTTGGACAAGGGTTTCACCTCAAAAATTCATAAAGAACTCATACAACTCAACACCAGGAAGACAAACAGCCCAATTAAAAAATGAGCAAAGGACCTGAGCAGACACTTCTCCAAGGAGGACATACAGAGGGCCAAGAGATATGAAAGGATGCTCAGCTTCACTAGTCATCAGAGAGATGTAAATTAAAACCACAATGAGATACCACTTCACACTGGTCAGAATGGCCATCATAAGCAAATCAACAAACAACAAGCACTGGTGAGGGTGTAGAGAGAACGGAACCCTAGTGCACCGTTGGTGGGAATGCAGACTGGTGCAGCCACTGTAGAAAACAGTATGGAATTTCCTCAGAAAACTAAAAATGGAGCTGCTTTTTGACCCAATGATTCCACTGCTGGGATTATACTTTAGGAACCCTGAAACACCAATTCAAAAGAACCTGTGCACCCCAATGTTCACAGCAGCACAATTTACAATAGCCAAGTGTTGGAAGCAACCTAGGTGCCCATCAGTAAATGAATGGATCAAAAAACTATGGTACATTTACACCTTGGAATTCTATGCAGCAGAAAGAAAGAAAGAGCTCCTACCCTTCGCGACAGCATGGATGGAACCGGAGAGCATCGTGCTAAGCAAAATAAGCCAGGAGGTGAAAGACAAATACCATATGATCTCAGCTTTAACAGGAACCTAATGAAGAGAACAAATGCACAAAGTCGAAGCAGAGGTGTGGAAACAAGGAACAGGGTGAGAGGGACCAGCAGGGACTGGGACAGGGATAAGGGAGGAAGGAGAGGGAAGGGCCTAATGGAGGAACAAGTATAAATGACCCATGGACATGGACAATGGGTAGGGGTTTGAGGGTTGACTGTGGGAGCAGGGAGCTGGGGTAGGTGGGGGGTAGGACAGAGCGATGGTGGAAAATTGGAACAACTATAATAGAACAATAACAATTTAAAAAGTTGATAGTAAAAAAACATATTATTTCTTTTTTCATGTTATACGCACAATTTTCCCTCTTGGTCATTTTCTCTCAATAGCTCTGCCTCTACTTCTCATTATCTCTTCTTTTTTTTTTTAAGTTTTGTGGGGTTTTTATTTCATTTATTTTTAGAGAGAAGGGAAGGGAGGGAGAAAGAGGGAGAGAAGCATCAACATGTGGTTGCTTCTCATATGGTCCCCACTAGGGACCTGGCCCACAACCTAGGCATGTGCCCTGACTGGGAATCAAACCGGCAAACCTTGGTCCGCAGCCCGCACTCAATCCACTGAGCTACACCAGCCAGGCCTCATTCTCTCTTACTTCTATGTTCTTTCCCCTGTCATCCAGTATTTTAAAACATTGAATGATCAAGTCTACTGGGGCAGGCACAAAAATCTATCTCTTCAATTTTTATACACAACATCGACTTAAACCCATGCACTAATTCTTAAATAATTGAAATGACATTTTAACTAGAATTTTAAAAAAAACTAATTTCATTCACAATGATGTGCCAAAGGATAGAGAAATTTGAATATCACCCTTTAAGGTTCTTATCTCTTGTGCTGCCTGTATCTGATTTTTTTCTGAAATACAGTGGAGTCTTTTGAAAATAACCCTTCTTGGTCATGACTCAGAAAAAAAATGAGAATTATCTAAATAACATATTCTTCAGTTTTACATTAATTAGAAAATAAATCCTTGATATTTACTGTTGTTTTAAGAGAGCAATTACAGCCGTGGCTGGTGTGGCTCGGTGGATTGAGTACCAACGTACCAACCAAAGGGTCACCAGTTTGATTCCCAGTCAGGGCACATGCCTGGTTTGCAGGCCAGGTTCCCCAGTAGGGGGAGTGCAGAAAGCAACCACACATCGATGTTTCTCTCCCTCTCTTTCTCCCTCCCTTTCCCTCTCTAAAAATAAATAAATAAAATCTTTTAAAAAAGCAATTATATTTTTGATTGTTCATGCTAATTATTGCGTCTAATCTAAGTAAGCATTTTTCATTGCATTAGGTCTCTACAAATATTTTATTCCAACCATAATATGGCATTGATATTGAGTACATAATTTATTTTGAATGTTCTTTTACTATGCATATAGTAGAAATGATATTACAGAACTGGATATTATCCAGTTTTTGGAGGCACAATTGACAAAATTCTAGGACATTTAAAGGGTACATCATGATGTTTGATACACACATAACATTGTGAAAGGGCTCCTTCCATCTAGTTGACATATCCATCACTTCATCTGTGTGTGTGTGTGTGTGTTCAGTTCTATTCTCTCAGGAAGTCTCAATTACATAATAAAGTATTAACTACTGTCAACCTGTTTTATACTAGCCCTTTAAACCTTACTCATCTGATAGCTAACTGTTTGTACCCTTTACCAACCTCTCCCTCTTTCCCTCACCTCCCCAGCTCCTGGCAACCAGCTTTCTACTTCCTGTTTCTATGAGTTAGACTTGTTTCGTTTTGTTCCACATATAATGCTAGGTAGTATTAGTCTCTGTCTTTCTCTCTCTAGCTTATTTCACTTAGCATGATATTCCCTAGCTCCATCTATGCTATTACAAATGGCAGAATTCCTTTTCTTTTTCATGGCTGAATAATATTCCATTGTATGCATTCAATACCTTCTTTATCCATTCATTCACTGATAGACACTTAGGTTATTTCCATATCTGGGCTATTGTGAATGATACTGCAATGAACATGGAAATGGAAATATCTCTTTGATATTCTGTTCTTTTAATTTTTTTAAGGAATCTCCATACTGTTTTCCATAGTGCTTACATAAATTTACATTCTCATATAATAGAAAACACTATAGTATTTTCTTTTTTATTGATACTTTATTTTTATTGCATTTTCCACTATCATTTAGTCCCTTTATACCTCCCACCCCCTACAATCACCACACTATTGTCCATGTCCATGAGTCCTGTTCCTCTTTGTTCCATCCCTCCACCCCCTACCACCCTGCCCCTCCTTAGCTGTCATCTGCTCTCCATCTGAGTCTGTTTTTATTTTGCTTGTTAGTTCAGTTTGTTCATTAGATTCCACATATGGGTGAAATCGTATGGTATTTGTCTTTCTCTGACTGGCTTAGTTCACTTAGCACAATGTTCTCCAGGTCTCTCCACACTGTCACAAAGGGTAAAATTTTCTTCTTTTTTATGGCCAAGTAGAATTCCATTGTGAAAACGTCCTACAGTTGTTTTAGCCACTCATCTGCTGATGGACACTTGGGCTGCTTCCATATCTTGGCTATTGTGAATAATGCTGCAAGGAACATAGGGGTCCTTACGTTATTTCAAATTAGTGTTTCGGGTTCCTGTAGGTATATTCCCAGAAGTGGGATCACTGGGTCAAAAGGCAGATCCATTTTTAATTTTTTGAGGTATCTACATACTGCTTTCCACAGTGGCTGCACCAGTCTGCATTCCCACCAACAGTGCAAAAGAGTTCCCCCTTTCCCACATCCTCACCAGCACTTGTGGTTTGTTGGTTTATTGATGATAGCCATTCTGACAGGTATGAGATGACAACACATTGTGGTTTTAATTTGCATTTCTCTCATGATTAGTGATGTTGGCCATGTTTTCTTTTTATTTTATTTTTTCATTGTTCAAGTACAGTTGTCTCCATGGTCTCCCCACCATTCCCCCACCCTTCCCATCCCTACCTCCCACCCTCAATACTACTCCCTTTGGCTTTGTCCATGTTGTCCTTTATACATGTTCCGTGATAACCCTTCCCCTATTTTCCTCCATTATCCCTCTCTGAGCATCTTTTCATATGTCTATTGGCCATCTGGATGCCCTTTTCAGAGAAGGGTCTATTCAGGTTCTTTGCCCAATTTTTAATTGTTTTTGGGGGGTGTTGATTTTTGTAAGTTCTTTATAAATTTTGGATATTAACACTTTGTCAGAAGTACCATTGACCTGAATAATATGACTTCATTGTTGGACAAAGAAAAATAAAATTTAATCACGTTCCAAAAGTTATAAGTGTTTAATCATTTCCATGTCAGATAATGATACTAGTATCTCCTTCCGTTTCATCCCTATTATGACAACCCCCAGGTATCTCCTGTTGTGATACCTTTCACTCATTGCTGTTGATGTAGAGGCAAGTTGAGACCTGAGGTCCATGTGAATGCTGACATGCAAACATTGAGAGGAACGAGTCAGGATACTCATGCGAAATGAACAAAGAAATGAAAACCCACGAAGCATCCCCTGTGTTGTGTGTGTGTGTGGTGACCCCACTGCTGTATTCAGTTAAAAGCTTTCCAACGGATTAAAACAATGCTTTGGTCTCCAATGGTTTACAAAATATTGCCAGACTGCACCCACCTAACTTCCCTTACCTTTGAATATTTCATTCTTAGGTCTGTTTGTTTATTCTTTGGAAGTTTATTCATAGTGTGCACTTTAAGGTTCCAGGAAGGCTGTTCATTGGCCGAGAGACAACAACCCCAACACTTAACACACCGAGCTGTGCACATAGGACTCTCTGCCTATGAAAACAGGGCTCACTGAGGCGGGCGGTGGGTTTCACCACCACGTAACCTCATCTTCAAACATTTCCAGAAACATAGAAGCTACCTCTCACGGTTCGTTGAAGCGAGTGGGAAGAAGGATGTGCGAGGTGGGGGGAGGGATAGAGTACTCAAGGGATGGTTTATATAAACTACCTAGTTAAGTCAATTTTATTCTCACAATTTAAGATGAAATATGTTACATAAAAAAAAAAAGGAATATCCACTAGGTAAGATGTGTCTCAAAATATAATTTATAGCCTTACTTTTCACACACTGTCTTCCTAAGACATTAACTTTATCTTGAGTTTAAAGTTACTTCAAATTTCACCAGAATATGCCCCCACAGCTTAATTAAAATGCAAAGGGGACAAAATCCCATTTATGCCACCTTCCTGTCCACCTACCATACTTTAACCTAAGTAAGTTCAGATCTTAATGGCGCACAGATTGCTTGTCCAGCTGTGGGGAGTTAGAGTCAGGGGAAAAAAGAAACAACTTTTTTTCTATGCCATTTTGTGCCTGCCCTGAGTTGAAATTAAAGGTAAGTGACTAGTCCACTCTAACCTTTTCCAAATGACACCTCTAGACCAACATATCCTTAAATGAAAACCTTCTCAAGGTGTCTTAATTTTCTGTTGCTGTATTTATGGACATCCTCAAAGTATGTGTGAAACTCATATGAGAAGAGTCCAATGATCATTTCCTTTCTTTTTATTCCATAGCACATTAACTAGAGATACAAAGAATTATTCAGAAGAGGGAAATTCCAGACATAGGGGGCAAATAGTTCACGGGGCTTTGGGGCTTAATTTTGCAACACACACACACACACACACACACACACACACACACACACAATGGTTTTGAGCAAAAACAAATTGTGTCACACCCCCAGATGTTCTCTCTAATCTCATTCACTTCCTCAATAACTGCTATCATCGGTAATCAGGGAACCTTAGAAAAGGAGTATTGGAGAGCTGAGCCTGCTCCAAATCTATTCAACTCCCACCTACTTAAAGTGAGATTGTTTAGCCTACTGAGGAATTGCAAAAATCACAAATAATAACTTGGATTTTTCCCCAAGGGGGAGATTTATCAGTCATTGTTCCCATATTTTTAAGTTGCTGACGATGCAGCTGGGATAATAGGCATCTACACACACACACACACCTCATCACAGTAACGCAACCTCCCAGGTTCCTGAACACTGCTGTCTTAGGACTGGGATGGGGAGAAGGAAGGGAGGTCTGTAAAAGAAGATTCTTTCACCCAGAGTCCTTGAACTTGAGTTAGGACTGGACAGAAAGATTAGAGTAGTCAAGCAGCCATGTGATGTGGGAAGGAAGAAAAGTGGGGAGCCATTGATAGGCCTACTCGAGTCAGCATTTCACGATGCGGTGAGTTATGCACCTGTGTCTTCTTTTATCTCACTATATTTTATTTCATTTATTCATATCTGGAGGTCAGTGGGAAAAACATAAGTAAATTATTCAAGACTACACTATTAATTTGCATATTTTATAAAAGGCAAAAGAAGCATCTTTTGTCATTAGTTTTGAAATAAGTGTGATCATTGAATTACATCTTCTTACATGGTATGCTGAATTTTTATTTAAAAAAATCTATGTGAGCATTATTTATACCTAACAAGCCTAAAAAATGATGTCGGAGACAAGTAACTTGAAGCACATTGCCTGCCACACGGCACATATTTTGCAAAGTCTTTCTACTTAATCAGTTGTTGGGTTCGACTTTAACTTAATTCTAAAATGACTGTGTTTTGTATTTTAATACGTGCATTGTTCAGACGGTAGATAAATATAACATAAACAAAACACTAAATGTCCACAAGTACGCGAACGAGACACGCCCATCAGAGATCACGTGTGGCAAAGGAAGCGAGCGGACAGCGGCTGCTGGCGGTGCAGGCGGCGCGGTCTCGCCCACGCTCGCTGCCCGGCGCACCAGGACCCTCTGCGCTTCCTTATGAAATGATTTGAGTAATACGACCCTGGTGCTTCTCTTGAAGCACAGGATTGCATTTCAGCAGATTTCGCTTTCAGAAAAGTTTATGGGCTGAACATCCAACCTCATTTTTACTTGGCGGTTTTCACTTACTGTGCGGAGTTATGTTCTTTCCTTTTCTTCATTTTCTGCCTCCAGCGTAACCTAGAACGTGGGGTCCACTAGGAACAGTGTGTTGGAAGTTATTGAAAATATTAATTGACCTTGGCCCCAGTGCTTTGGGTGCATGTGTTCAAAGAGAGGCATGCATTTTTAATGAAGACAGAGAGTTAGATGACCTAGCCATTGTGAAACATCAATTAAATTCAATATTAGATAGTTCTCAAATTGTGAGGAAAAACAAAACAAAAAGTCAAATAAGACCAAATAATTTTCTCATGGGAAAGACAGACAAAAAAAAAAAAAATCCGTTTCTTTCCACTTTTTGGAGAAAGCGACTCTGAAGCACGGGGCAGGGGACAGCGTGCGCCACGTGCGACGTGTACTGGGTCGTGCCTCTCTTCGTTCCCTCTGTCCCCGCCGCTGAGCAGAACAGTTCGTTTACGCGAGGCCTCATTAGTGGTTCTTTACAGCTGACCCCTGCTGCAGAGGGTACTGCCGCTCCGCAGGCTTCTGTCGCGCAGTTTTCCGGCTGTGCCGAAAGCATATGTCAGAGCAGAGGGCAGAGATAAACCTTGGGGACTCCGCAGAGTGACACCTGGCTGCAATTCAACTCGTCGGGAAAGGCAGCGCTGCGCCGCGAAGCACCCAGAAGCTTGGGCGAGCTTAAGATGACTCATTTGCTGGAGCTGGAAATTAACTCTAAGGACCCTCCATGACGGTGTTCAGACTCTGAACAAACACAATGCTGAAATATTTAAACCCAGTGCAAATCATATTTTGATTCAAGACAATGAACATGCTTAATTAAGCTGGCACTGAAATGTAAATATTTTAGCTCGTACCGCATTAACGCTAAAACCCTGGGAATTAAATTGTACATTTCTAATCTTTCATAATGATGAAATTCAAAATGTTATTGTTGTGTTTGTAAAGGCAGCGTATTCATTATGCAACGATGGTTACACATCTAATTCCACAGCAGGGAAGGGACTCCATGGTCTAATATTGTACACAGCAGCAATAAGAGATTTTACCAAAAAACCAACACAATGTAAAATCTGAAGTCACGGAAAGGGATGACATACCACCACCAGCTGATAGTTGGAATTCTAGTCATACTCTATCATAATATACACTGTAAGCAAATAAATGATAATAAAGTAAATGGGCCTTCTAATGAACTAACCTAAAAAGTGGCTCTTTCAGGGGGAAAATGTTATGCTTTATCTAAGAACTAACAGTAAGCAACAAAACAAACAAACAAAAAAAAAAACAAAGAACAAGAGAAAACACAACTTTGATTTTCTAAATTGCATAAATGTAGTTCTTTACCAAGGAAATAATCCTTTATCATTTTACATAAAGCCGTTTGATATTTTTGATCTAATGCTGACTTTGCTCAACAATTTGGTATAAAGACAAAACACTATAATTGGGTCTATATTACCCCAATATTACAAAGTCCATGCTGTCAAAATTATGAAAAACAATCAAATTCAAAGTTAGGTTGTCTTTTGTTGAATTTTAAATATACTCTTAAATGATAGTGGAATCTGTTGACAATTTTGAATATTTAATTAAAACATCTGTTTTGAAAGTGAGACCATGTGCATTTGTAGCATTTAAATTTATGATTCTTTTATACGATTTGTTTCTTACCTTACTTCATGGCAACGTACATTGACAAAACAAGATAATCTTAAGGGTGTGTCTCTTCTGCTGCTCATTTACATGTATTTTCTTTAATCACTAGAGGAAGAGAAAAAAATCAAATGGGTTTTCAGGAAACATAATTTGGTTACCAGCATTATTAACGATGCCAGGCATTCTCTAATATGACCCCCAGGGATTTCTGCCTCCTCGTTATGCCCTTGAGTTGAATGAAGAAAATGATGGGACAGCATTTCCAAGACAGTATTATAACAAGAGGTGAGTTCAGTCTTGGGTACTCTCTCTGGCTTTCTTGCTCCCTCATGGGAAGGGAGTCAGCAGCCACGTTTTCCTCAGTGCTAGAGAGAGGCCATCAGGACGGGAAACTAAGGCTGACCTCCAACCACGACCTTCAACTCACCATCCTGTGAGCAACCACAGGTACAAACTTGAGATGAGACAGCAGCCCCAGCCTACACCAGGAGCACAGCCTTCCAGGAGGCCTTGAAGCAGAGACCCAGGCAATGCTCCTGGATACCCAGCTCACGGCAATTGTGAAACAACCAAGGGCTTATTGTTTCCAGCTGCTTAGTTTGGGGGTCATTTCTTACAAGAATACAACCTCGTTCACCCTCATATCTCATACAGAACCTGTCCATTAGCAGACAGAATTTACTGACCCAACAATGGGTGTTCAAAGGAAATCTGAGACGTGTTTCTCACTTCACCACCCAAGATCCGCTATCCATTCCCTTGCTGGGCTTACCAGTGACCATGTGTGGTAAGCTGGTGCTGCAGAAAGCTACCAGTCATATTGCCATGTTATGTTTTATTCTAATTGTTGGCAATTTTTAATACGGTGTTATAAATGCCAAAAGAAGTATAAGCCACAGATCGATCTTATTTTTCAGCTTCTACACCCCAAGGGGTTTTGACCCTTGAAACTCATTCAGCCCTAACTACAAAAAGATTCTGAAAGTTCAGTCGTTGTTACACAAACCTCCAGCCCCAAGCCTGGGATAGATGTGGGAACAAATATAAGGAAAGATATAACATTTCCACTACCACAGCCACCCAGAGTCACTGGAGGGAAGAGGCTGGAAAAGAAAAGGACACCAGATTGCTACCGGATGGCAAAAGTCTCCCTACTTCAAAAAGGCTTTTACGTTGTGGGGATGGTGGCATGCATGCGCACGTGCGCACACTCACATGCACACAGAGAGTAAATTCCTGGTTAGAAATGTCTAGAAAAACGTTGCTCCTGAACCCGACCTGATTCTATACCATCCAGTCACGCATTCTCTCTGTATCAAGATACACTTGAGGGGGCACCGGGGCTTAAGTGTTTTCATTTCAGTGTGGTCACCATACTGATTGGCAGTACAAGTCATTTGCTACCTTCTCAACTTTGTGAAGGTGTACTTGGAAATCTGAAGAATAAATTGGACTACTTTGTTTTTAAAGCTGAAATAAAAACTAACAAAATAACACAGAATTTGTAAAAGAGCCCACCTAAAAGTGAAGACAGGGCAAAACCAACACATGGTTTCTGAGAGAGGTGTTACTCTTTTCCTTGTAACAACAAGTTTTGTCTTGCAAAATGTAGCAAATCTTTCTCTCTCGCTGTGACACATGCCACTAAGAATTAAATTAAGACACAAGAAACAGAAGGAAGGAAGCTCAACCTAAATATCACACCTTCATACAAAAATATAACTCAAAATGGATTGTGGATTTATATGTAAAACATAAAACTTTAAAACTTTTAGAAAAATACATAAAAGAAATTCTTTGGGACCCAAAGCTAGGTGTCAAGGCCTTAGACTTTTTACCACAAGCACAACCCCTGAGAGGAAAATTTAATAAATTGGACCTCCTCAAAATTAAAAGGGCTTTCTCTGTGAAAGGTTCTGTAGGGGGTAAAAATCAAGCTACAAATTGAGGGGAAAAATACTTGTGAGCCACATATCCAAGATAACAATTCTCTCTAGAATATGTAGAGTTCTCTAGTCAACAATTAAGAGAATATATGACCCAATTAGAAAATGGGCAGAAGACAAAATAGTTATTTCATTAAAGAAGGTGTACACACATCAGATAAGCACACGAAAATATACTCAGTGTTGTTAGTCATAAGGGAAATGCTACTTAACAACACATTATTTACTACACACCAATAAGTATTGTTAAAGTAAAATATGCATAGTTACATGTGGGGTCTGTCCAGAAAAAGTTCAGCCATTGCTAATATAACAAGAATGGTTTGCTCAACATCGCTGTAACCCATCAGCCAAGGAGAGTGGGCTGGAGTGCACACGTGTGAACAATGAGGACTTCACTGTACTAGTCAGTGGGGGTTGCAGATACCATTGAGTGAGCATGTGAACTGTGTGGCTGTCACATTCAAAATGATTGAACAAGTAGAACAATGAATCTGCATCAAATTTTATGTTAAGCTTGAACACTCCTCCGCAGAAACTATTCCGATGATTCAGAAGGCCACAGCTGTGGGCAACTGGTGATTGGCAGCTTCATCACGGCAATGCACCTGCTCATCCACCACCTCTCATGCAGGGTTTTTTGGTGAAACATCAAATCACCCTGGTGACTCAGCCCCACTACAGCCCAGATTTGGTGCCCTGCAACTTCTGGCTTTTCCCAAAACTAAAATCACCTCTGAAAGGGAAGAGATTTCAGACCATCAATGAGATTCAAGAAAATACAATGGGGCAGCTGATGGTGACGGGGAGAGCTGTATGAGGTCCTAAGGTGCCTATTTTGAAGGAAACTGAAGCATCATTGTCCTCTACACAATGTTTCTTGCATCTGGTATCTTCTTCAATAAATGTCTCTATTTTTCATTGTACATGTTTGGATACCTTCTGGACAGACCTTGTATACTACAATTCATCCATACCATGAAATACTACTCAGTCGTAAAAAGGAACTGATTTTTCATACATGTGAAAATTTGGGTAGATTTTAAAGGAATTATACTGAGTGATACAAATTACCTAAAAAGTTTATATATGGTTGCATTCATATAACATTCTCAAGATGACAAAATTATAGAGATGGAGAATAGATAAGTGGTTATCGGGGTAGGGAGAGAATGACAGAGGAGAGAGGAGCTGTCACTGGGAAAGGGAACCAGGAGGGACCCTTATCTGGGGACTGTTCTGTATCTTGCCTGTGGTCATGGCCACATAAATCCATGATAAAATTGCACAGAACTAAACACACACACAAAAAAAAATACACACATTCAGTGTATACACAACTGATGAATAGATGGATCTTGAGAATATTATGCTAAGTAAAATAAGTCAGTCAGAAAAAGCTGAAAATCATATTATTTTCACTCACGTATTGGACATAGGACTGAAACTCACAGCCTCAGAAGACAGAATGGTGGTTACCAGAGGGAAGGGGGAGGGGGAGGGTAATGTGAGGTAAAAGGGGACAGATACATGGTGACAGAAGATGATTTGGCTTTGGGTGGTGGGAACACAGTATACAGATCATGAATCACAGCAATGTACACCTGAAACTTACATGACCGCATGAACCAATGTCACCCCAATAAATTTATAAAAAAACAAACAGGAGAAATCTGAAAAATGTCAGTGATATATCATGTCTATTTCACACTTGTGGTATTGGAGTTAATGCAAGATATTGAGACGAATTTGGTGAATTTCATAGGGAGTTGTTTTAACTTATTCTTGAAATTACATATTAATCTATGATTATTCCAAAGTAAAAAGTAAAAAAAAAAAAAAAAAAAACTATCCTTAATGATAATTAGAACATAATGACCATGGTCATAGTAGTGATTTAACAGGTATTGAGGGTCATACTAAGACCTTATAATTTTATTGTTCTAAGCACTCTATGAAACATGTCATTAATCCCTATTTTACAAATTAAAAAATTGATGTTTTGAACATTAATAAAATCTGAGTAGGAGGATACAGCTTGTTAGCACAAAAGGAGGAATTTCAACTTATGTTAATTTGAATACAGAGCTAAAGCTCTTCATGATACTTTTTTGTTTTATGAAATAAAGCACATTTTTTATCTCATATGTCCTTTATATTTATACTTGGCATAATGGTTAGCAAAAAACCTATAAATATTTATGAATAGATTAATGCAGTCATCAAACCATCATTTATTCTCTGAAAGCATGGGCACAACGGTGAAAGGCAAAGAGCAAATTCGATGTCCCTGCCAGTTGTAAAACTTGGAAAATGAAACAGGAATCTGAGCTTCAGTTTCTTGATTGCGGATTACAGAAAATGAACGCTTCATATAAATTTTAGATCCTATCTCTCAAATATCAGATGTCTCAAGCAAGTTTTTGGCATCGCAGTTCATTTATGATTGACATTTTTAATGAGTGTATGAAATGCCAATATTTTGTGTTGTTGATAAAACGATCCATATGTTTTACATTTCAGATGCTCAGGCAGCTGAATTGACATTCTTTTGTGAAATGTTAGGTTGCTGATATGATTCCAAATGCAGGCAGTAGGCTAATTCATTTCCCAAGGAATTTAGGATATGCTCAAGATTTTATACTTGTTTTCATCTGCGACTTGGAGTTTTGAAGTACCTAGAATGTGCAGACAGATCTTGCAATAGATTGATCTTAATCAAGAATGGCAAATGCTCTCTAGGAGAATAATGACATTACTTGCCTGCCAGTAATTTTCTATCAGAGAACAGAGGAGACCCTCACTAGCACTTAAAAAGGGACTTGTTCCAAAGGGACTTGTCCAAAAGGGACAGTGTCAACTGTCACATGAGGACTGTCAGCCTCCGGAGGGCAGAAAGTCGGTGTGTTTCCTTCACCACAATATTCCCAGCAGTCACATCAGTGTTTGGTACACAGTGAGGGCTGTTGCATCAACAAAGTGGCTGGAAAATAACCCAGTAAACATCACAGGCAAGCGCAGTTAGGTTTTTGCCCACTTATTTTACATGGATCCCAACTGCTGTGTTTATTTGAACCCTATCCCAGTCAGCTTGGAATTAAAATCACTGCATTGTCATCTCTCATTCTTAAACTTGGGTGCAAACAAATATCTGAACACAGTGTTTCAAACTTGTTTCATTTCCCTTTTCAGAATCTCTTGCTAATATAATCACCCAAATTGTTTCCTTGGTTTTCCTCATTACTCCCTTGGTTTATCCATCACACAAGAGAAATAAGAATTTTCTCGAGATATCTCTTTATATTGAGAACACAAGTCACCTATGCTTTGTGTCTCACTCAAAATGTCAGAATTGTATGGTTTAGGGGAAGAATACCACAGGGAGGAAGTTTTCTTCTTATCACCTCGTCTCATCAGGACAAGCTATCAACGTGGCTTCCTTACCACGGATAATGTTAACCCTGATTGCCTCAAGGTGCATTGGCACAGATTTTCCCCTGGGAAAATGTTACAGGCTTCTTCACTTTCTCTACTACATTCTTTGGAAGCAAATCCCTAAGTACAGCGTGCATTCAAGGGGCTGTGGTTGAAATTAAGCTCCACCTCCCAGACAGAAACTTAATATAAATTAATTGCGATTCCTCTGGAAGGAAGATTTTTCTCTTATCTCTAATTTATGTAGTTAGTAATCATTTATATAATTATGGACTCAAAGATTGTTTACTTGGTGCTTTGAGCACTGTAGTGACATATAAGTGCAAAGAAAAAAACTAACTTATTTCTCCACCTGCCAATATCGAGAATTAAACAGTATTTGTTACTTCTTACTGATTCTTAGTTGCAGATATACGTTATTTCAAAGCTCTTATTTCACAATCTAATTCTCTTATTTCTTCTTTGTCTAAGTAAATGGAAATTTCATTCTACCAGTGACACAGGAAAACTTTGAGGGTTTTTATCTCTTCTTTCTCTCACTCCACATCTCATAGGTCATCAAATTCTTTCAACGCTTTCTTCAAAAATATATACAGACCCCAAACACCCCTCACATACTCCCCTGCAATCACCCAACTTCAAATCGTAAATAATTGTGGCTCAGATTACGAAAACCACTTACCAAGTACTCCTTTCTTCTTCCCTTGCCTCAAGAATTCCATTTTCTAAATCAAACCACTAGGTCTTCTGTAAGTGAGATAATATCATTTTTCCACTCAGAAATCATCCATGACTCTCCTTCTCACTAACAGTAGAATCCAAAACCTAACAACAAACACACTGGTAAGTAAACACTTTCAGCCTGGCGGGCAATAAACACAATTCACTCCTGCTCAGCTCTGCTGGTAAGGTGACAACAGCCCTGGGCACCGTGGATCCAGGAATGGGTGTGTCCATGTTCCAAGTCAGCTTTTGTTACAAAAGAGAGGTGGTGGGCAGAATTGGACCCTCAGGTTTATAGTTTGCCAACCCCTGGCCTGGATATCTGGTTCTTTCTCTGACCTTTTAACCTCACTTCCTTCACCCACTTCACTGAAAGCACTCTTCAACCTTAGGTCCTTAGGCCTTGCTGTCCTTTCTTACTGGGCTGATCACGCTCCAGAAAACTTCAAAACTCAACTGTCTCACTTCCTGCCATTCGAGGGTCTCCTTAACACAAAAGCCTTTCCTTGTGGCCCTGAACTCTACTCCCTTAATCTGCCTTAGTTTACTCCATGGCATTCATCACATAGTAAGACTGTTTTTGTTTGTTTGTTTGTTTGTTTTTAACCCTTACCCGAGGACATACGATGTATTGATTTTAGAGAGAAGGGAAGGGAGGGAGAAAGAGTGGGAGAGAACCAGAGAGAAACATTAATCGCTGCCTCTCGCATGTGCCCCAACTGTGGACCAAGCCCACAACTGAGGGGTGTCCTGACTGGGAACTGAACCCACAACCTTTTGGTTTATAGGACAACGCTCCAACCAACTGAGCCACACCGTCCAGGGCAAGGTTTCTTGGTTTTGTTTTTCTTTTTCCTGTGACTCCACCATTTATACTAGGACCTAGCACACAGTTGTCTCTCAGTAAATATTATTGACTGAACAATTAATAATGTAATGTTTGTGTTTAACAATATTGACTTATGCATTACAACTTACGTCTATTAGTAGTTTTTATATTTTTTCTATTGTTTTTTTAATAAAGATTCCATATTTTAAATAACTTATTTAGATTTATCTCACTGTTGGATTCAAATATGTCTTTCAATTATTCTTTATTTGAAAGAAATAAATTTCTTGAGATTTGTCTATGGCCAGATATGATAATTTAATCACAATCCATTTCACTCAAAATTCTGTAGAAATCAATTCACTGTCTCAGGATCTATTTCTGTCTTTGACAACTCTCATGCCTATCTTGCTAGGCACAGAGGGCAAAGGTTCAGTGGGGGTTTTTGGGAGTGCTTGGTAGTGAGTAAGTGTAGTTACGGTTTTACTCTCAAAGTTCAGCGCCTTCACTAGCATGCAGGTCTCTTCTCACCGAGGGAATCTGCTGCGGAGCTGCCCCGAGCGAAGGGCTCGGGGAAAGCTCTGTGGTTGCAATCCGCACGTTAACCTTCATCCTGCACTGCGTTTTCTGCCTCTGCAAAATGCCGACGGTAATGGCACTCCTCTGAAAGCGTTGATCAGGGTTAATAACTTATGAACAGTAAATGAGTTTATAGATACAAAGAACTGTGGAAATTAATGATTATTACTAATATCAGTTATCACCATCACCACCATTATCAATGTAACCCAGTATATGGTAAATGCTTACTCTAAAAAAGAAATACACCTTCAACTTTTTTCTTATTTTTTTCAGTATTGCTTATCACCCACTTTCCATCCTGGGATTCTGTTTATAATACTATTAAAATTCTTAATATTTTATCCATGCTTATTTGGTAACTCTTAAAGTTTCTTTAATAGTTTGGTGCTAATCTTTTTTGTTGTTGTTGTTTGAATGACCCAATATGATGTACTGGTTACATTTTTTAAGTTAGAAATCCCCTTTGAAATTCAACAAAATTCAAGTCGGCAAATATTTGTTGAGCCCCTGCTGGGGGTCACATGTCGCCCCAGGATCTACGATCCTTTTCTGATCTCAATTCTTTGCATTTGCCACCTCCATCTTCCTGTACAAAACATACCCTTGATTTTTTATTAAGAGTAAAAGTTGTAAGAAGGAGATTATAACAGAATTTATGATAGAGGTTAAATGTTAATATTTGGAATGCCCTTCAAAGGGTATCTGACACACAGTGTTTGGGAAGTAATATGAAGTTTAATAAATTACTAATACAAAAAGTCCATATGTTTTTGACTCATACTTCTTTGTCATAGGGACTCATAATTCTTTGTCATATGTTTGCTTCTTCGTATTGTTCTTTCTTTTGAACTGCAACATTGTTTTGTTGTTTAAGATAATTTTTCCTATGTCCCATGCTTAAGAGGAAGAAGCATGAACTTTCATATTGTAAATTGAGGTAGATTCTGCCAGAGATTATGAGAAACCCTCATCTCTTCTTTCAAGCCACCAGGAAGGAGGGCATTCGGATTTTCTGTCGCCTATTTGGCTGTTGGACCAACTGGACAGCGGGTGAGGTGTAGAGAGAAGACAGCAAAGACAGGACAGGCATTTCCCTCTCTTGTGGTGGAAGCAGCCGGACCCCAGCTGGAGCCAACTGTGCGACACCTGGATGCACTACCTGCAAGCAGCGAGGTCAGTTCACGGTCACTTTGTCTGCCTGGCACACCAGGCTGTGAGCTGCCCCCGAACGAATCAACATGTTGCGATCTCTACTACACATGGCCTCATGGGCCTCCGAGTCCCATCACTGATTTACAAGTGATGGCTTGTGGCAGGCGGGTCCCATGCCTCATTTTCCTTTCCTTCAGCTGTTCTGACCTGTACTTTGCTGGCAGAAGTGTCCTTACGCTTTTGGCTTGTATACGCAATTTTTTTTTCTGGTTTATAATGCTATTCATTTTTCTGTGTCATAGCTATTTGATTATTTGAAGATGAACCTGGATTTGGGCAACTTAGGAACATATGTTTACATTTCATATCACAGATTCAATTCTTACGAGTATCAAAATAACATTTTGGTGGAATGTCACAGTACTTTACCATACTCATAAATGTGACAAAACAATAATTAATTTCTTCCTACATAAAAATGAAACCAATTATTAAGGAATGAAAGGAATTTAAGGTAAAACTTTTCCTAGAACACAGCCTCGTATACATTCATCTTACACAGATTTCACACAGATTTTTTTGCATATGTTTCATGCTAAGGCCATGTGTTCATGAGAATTTTTTTTATTCCTTACCCCAGGACAGTTTTTTCATTGATTGTAGAGAGAAAGAAAGAAAGAAAATGAGAAGGAGAGAGAGAGAGAGAGAGAGATCAATCTGTTGCCTTTTTACAGGCATCCCAACTGGGAATTGAACCTGTGACCTTTTGGTCCAAGGGCCACACTCCAACCAACTAAGCCCCACTGGCCAAAGCCATAAAAATCTTAAAAGAATGGTCCGCCCAGTGTAAGTGAAAGCAAAGCTCCAAGTGCAGCATCTTAATTATAAATGTTACGGGTCCACCGTTTGAGATGGCTTTTCCCCAGAGATTACAAATGGAATGAAGTGCATCCAATTAAGTAGCAGATTGACAAGACTTTTCCTTTATGCTTACTGGCAACCCTCAGATAACTCACTCAGAATTAGAGGTCCAAGTACTCTCAATGACAGCAGGGCCCCACTTCCTACCCTTTCTGGCATTTCTGTCTCAGCATAATGGAAAAACTGAAACTCCTATTCCATTAAAGAGTGTGTTTCCACGTGCATGTAGTGAAAGTAACAAAGAAAAGGAATAAAAATGTGTCCCTGCCCATTTTTCTCTCCATCCCAACAGATTTGTAGAATTTCTTTTCTCAGCATGTTATCTACAACTATATAGCTCAAAACTCAATTTAGTGTGTACGTGGAGGAAATTCACATAAAGATGTGCATGGGCATACATGTTAAAATAAAGCATATTTACTGAACATAGACAGTTAATAATATATTAGATATTACTAATAGCCTAATAATATAACAATAGTCTGAAGTTAGGAAGTATGACGTATAATGAAAGAGAGAGACCAAATACAAAAGCTGTCTGGGACACAAAATTTCACCTTTCTAAATGTATACAAATACAGTGTTAAAAAATAAACAGATTAATTGGTCTATGTACCACTGAGCAAAGATGATTACACAATATAAATAGAAATTTTTTTGACAGCTGGGATAATGTGCCTTAATGGTTCATTGATGGGCGGACTGGTTTCAACCATCTGCATATTTATTTCTATTTCCAGGACGGTCCAGCTGCGTGTGTTACCACATTCGATAATGCCTTCAATTGGATCTGGACTCTCAACAGCTATCATTATTTTTCATAACCACCCTCCCATGGGTTTCATTCAAAGTAAGCAACAATAAAAGTATGTAAGCGATACAGTTAATATTCAGTAATTTTATGTCTCATTTTACCATAGGAATAATAAATATTGACAGGCTTCAGCAAATGTATGGCTTTATACTGATTCTGTATGTCCCCATTTGTCTCCCCAGTGATCTTGTGACCTAATCCTTTATCACTCTTTGAAATTAAAATATATGTATGTATCCAACACATTTTACAGGAAGGAAGTAGGTCATGCGTATTAGTGCACAGCTGAAGATCCATTCCTCTTCATTTTGCTTTACTTTGTGATGGATTCCTGCCTTCTTCATCAGCTCTCCCTTTAATATTATAGAAATACATGTGGTTCCCCATGAAGTGAGATGAAGGCTGAATTACAACTTATTTTCTCCTTAGGGCCTCAAGTGATAAAGGTGAATTCAGAAATCTGAGAAATACTGAGAGTCAGCTGAGAGGGAGAAGAGATTTAAATCATCCCCACGGTAGAAAAGCCTGCAGGCAACTAAGGTGGACCAATTAAAGCATTCCAAGTCATTCCCAACGGTTTTTAAGTCAAATGTTAATTATCACTAGACTCACTAGGGATTGAATATTCTTCCTGTGTTTCAAGACCCACCTGGATCTTAATTTGGCTTTGTCAAAATAACCTTTGTCTGTGACAAAAGTCTTCTTTAACTTGTAAAGCTGAATAAGCTCTGCTATATAACAATTGCAGGCTAATTTTATTTTGAAGTCCTGATGGCCACACTTAGTTCCTGTCCAGAATACATCTACCAGTGAAATAGATTAGAAGGAATCCCCAGAGATAATCTTCAGCCGTTCGGAATTTATTTTATTATGCAGAGCCAGTACAATAATATTTATAATCATTAGACAACTAAAATACATTTTTATATCTAAAATGTTTTGTTTAAAAAATATCAGAAAAGAAAAAATGAAACGATGTTACACAGGACAAATATTGCCACCCTAGTTTACAGCTTGGAGAAAAAAAAATTGGCTACTTAGCAGGCAGTGTCTCTGCTTGTCAACTCTAAAGTAAGACCTCTGTCGTTAGAGTATAATCCACCTACAGATCATCTATATTACCTTTTGGGGGTCCTAATATACCCCCATTCCTTTTAAAACAAGACAGTGCATTTCCCATCCTGTATCTTTGTTTCGTCCATTGTGCATTCTGTGGCAGAAAGAACCGTGATTGGAACGGCGGCCCTTTTCCTTTTCCAAGTCCCTGGCATTTGGCAAGTGATTCCCCCTTAAAAAGTGGATAATGCTATGAAGTATGCAGGGTTTGTTAAAAAGATTAGAATTGAACGTATGTGATGCACTAACACAGTGCCTGGAAAAAATTAATGTGTTAATATTCCTTATTAATATTATTACCAGAATTCTCATTCTGTTTAGAGTGTTTCAGATTATCTGACCACTGCTGGATCAAGAATCCTTCATAGCCATGGAAACTATTACGTCCTGCTATAAAATAATTGAACATTTGGAGACATAATAAAGAACTAATACCTCTTAGATATTTTAAATGTTGCCACTTCAGAGTTATCCACAATATCGTGTCGAAAGTTGTTTTGGGCAGATCTCTACTAAAGAGTGTACTTTAGTTATAAACACATGGTGAGTTTGGGTACATCGAGAACTTTCTCATTTGTGTCTTTCCATCTGCTGAATCACACATAACCTTCTAAAACAAGTACAGTGGAGAACGAGCCAACTTTCTAAGAAGGGCACATGTGATATATCGGAGGAAGGCAAGGCCAGCAATAAACAGTAGTACGGCACGAGCTCTCGCTAAGAGTAACATTTCCAAGTCTGAGCTAAATGTAACCAGTCCCCTGAAATGCAAGCCAGGAAGTGGTTAGAATGTAACTCTGCATATGGCCTCATTAGAGTTTCTCCCAACTTTCAGCGGTATTAACTGAGTTTCCCGTAAATCTCAAAAGATTCGGTTTTCTGATAAATTAGGGTGAACGTATAAGGGTATGAGCAACAGAAATTGAAAGAACAAGATTGGTGCTTTTTGGAAGTTTCACAAGACCATGAGGTGAGTGGAAACGGTAGAAGCTGAAGTCAACAAAACGGATGCTCCTCGCCGGCAGGTATTTCAGGCGAGAGACTTTGACATGATCTCCAGTTAAAGGTCTGCGTGTGTAAAAAAAATGAAGTCATGTTATGTATAAAGATGGGTACCTTCCACAATGAAACGAAAATAGCTTTAGAGTAAGGACCATTTGAATCAAAAAAGCTAAACTCAGATCATCACCTGTGAGTAAAATGCCAGTCACCAAAAGTTTCCATTACTTTTTGTAACCCACTAGCTCAGAGAAACATCCAGTGATTCCCCATAGTAACTGTAATCACTTGAGCTGTGTAGAATGGTGTTCTAAGAATATCCATTGCTTAAAAGTGATAGGAGTTCCACCCTAAAATTACATAGCCAATTACATGTCTCTTTCATTTGTCACACCGGATCAGATTTCTGGCCCATCTAGCTAAGCAGATCGCCTCCGCCAGTGACCACTACAAGCAGTGTCTCGATGTGAGGAAAAGAAAGCACGATGCATTAGAAGTGAAGCGGGGAGGGGGGAGGAATTGAGCAGAACGAGAAAAGGACTCATGGACATGAACAACAGTGGGGTGATTGCTGGGGGGAGGGGAGGTGTAAGGGGACTAAATGGTAATGGGAAAAAATACAATAAAGATTAAATGTTAAAAGAAAAGAAACAAATTAGTAAGTCGCACTGTATATGCTTCCACGTCCTCATATATCCATGGCTTTTTGAACATATAGGGGTGTCCAACTTTTTGGCCTGGGCTACACATTGAATACATTTTGACATGTAATTACAAAAATACCTCATCATGTTTTAAGTAAATTTACGATTTTGTGTTGGGCCACATTCACAGCCACCCTGGGCTGCATGCAGCCCGTGGGACACAGGTTACACAAACCCTGAATCTCATATACATACATCTGATGCATTTTGACATACAATTCTTTAAGGACTTTAAAGCATCTTTGGGGGCATTTGTTTCTATCACTCTAAATAGCAGTTGAAAAGCACTGTCTCACTTCCAGGTTGAAAAGAAAAGAAAAACTTAATTGTCTTTCAGGGATGCATGGCCCTCGGGCTACACGCAGCTCAGGATGACTGTGAATGTGGCCCAAATCAAAATTGTACATTTACTTAAAACATGATGAAATTTTTTTTGTGGTTATGTGTTGCAATGTATTTAATGTGTGGTCAAGACAACTCCTCCTCTTCCCGTGTGGCTCAGAGACACCAACGTCTGGATACCCCTGGTCCCCATCTGCTGACAGGATTGAAACGCTCTGAGCAGTGGTCAGGTAGTAGCATCTGTTGCGGCTGTATTCCCGGGTGCCCGTTCCGATGTTAGCTCTGGCTCTAACCGAGCTTTCCTCTTGGTAACTTGAAGGCTCCCAGCAGTTTCTGTGGGCACCGTATTTTTTTCATGTGGAAAAAAAAATAATGCAAGCCATCTTGTTCAAACACCAGAAGACAAAAGACCTTAGTTTACTCTATTTTGAACATCTTAGGCCATATATGTAAAAAACAACACCTATTTTCTTGGTTTCCCATTTCTCTTAAGAGACTTTTATAAAAGTAGGAAAGCTGGTTATCTTTTCCACATTTCCCTCGCTCATTGTAAAAAAGGAGGCATGGCCCATCCAACTGGTGAGCGGACAGGGTCTTCCCTCTTCCAGTAAGTTCTTCCTGGGAGCATAAGTTGTACTCCCGTTACTTCCTTGCTTATGCTGCCACAGCAAATATCACACCCTTCCCTGGAGTTGTCTCCCTTTCTTGGCTGCAAGTTTTTCCAAGGCAAGGACAAAATTTCAACGCCGTATCTGCAGCCTGTATCTAGTACAGTGCCAAATTCAGAGCAGGCGCTCAATCTATGGTTGACGATGAATACATTAAACGAAAATTGAAGTAGCGCCACGGCATGTTTTAGGTCGCCCGTGTGAATGCATATCACGTTTCTCTGCCGATCGCATCAGCTCTTCGTTCTACTTTCTTCAGTTTCAACTTGCTATGAATTACTCCTTTCACTTGGGAAAGAAGTATTATAGTGTGAGAACTTGATTCTTACTCCCTTAAGCTGCTTTTAAAGACACTCTTTCGAAGGCTTGCTGGAATTAGGTATTCTAGATTGAAAGACAAACCAGATGTTCCCATGTAGGATGACGATGTCTAGGTCTTGTAGACAGAGGAAATAGCCACGTTCATGCATAATCGATGATTATACACTATTAACCATTGCCTCTGTCTATCTGCTCTATCAATATTCTCAGAAATTCATGTATACTTCATGTAGGAGCCATCATAAAGAAAGTCTAGTTCTTAACCCTACTTGGGAACTTCAGTTGGAAGTAGAATCAATTCTAGGGAGAAGAGTACAGATTCAATGGGGAGAATGAGTTCACAATCACATCCTTTGAGAAGCATCTTGGTTCTTTAGGAAACTTACCCTGAGCTAGATTATCCAAACTGGCGGTTTGGGCCTGGCATTAGAGACATCAGAGGCAGATCGCCCACAGGGAGCCTGTGTCGCAGTCTTCCGATAGGGAAGGGGAGTGGGAGGGTTTGCCACCCTTCGCACCATGCGCCTTAGGTCACCATCTCCAAAGCTGGAAGAACTAGGACACATTTATCAACCATTTGCTTTTTTGGTTCCCTAAGATACAACCCCCATTATTTATCTCATGGACATATGTCAGAAGACATTAGGTCTCTAAATGAGAACACATCTCTCTTTAAAACCTCCAACCGTATGTTAGCCTTTGAGAAAGATGAAAGAGTTAAGACATAACATGAACCGCATCACTTGTCTACAACACTGGACCCCTGCTTGGATGCTGTTGGGCGGGGGAACAGGCGTGGGGGGAGGGGAGCAGGCACCTGTCTGCACACAAAGATGTCTTATTACTAAATTTGAACATTGGGCCTTGGGCTTTGCCTCCAGCCTTTTAGCCATAACACTACACCTCTGTTGCAAGTCACCACTGCAGCATATTAATAAATTCATCATTCGAGCACCCCAAATTTGGAAGTCTGCTTGTTCTCCTTCTGCCAGGAGGACTGTGACCTGCAGGGCAGCAGGTGTCAGTATGAGTTGACAGCAATCAGCAGCTGGACGTCCTGATCCGAAGGGAGTGGTGTCTGCAGCGTCCTGGAGTCTGATCATGAAGACAGGAAGACACAGGCCACACACATTTAAGGCACTGCTTGTCTAACGAATGCCAAATAGTCACGGAATTGAGTGGTATCCTAAAATTGCTTGTACACGTGTGGGTTTATTTATGGTTTGGTCACCTTGTCTTCAGCAAAAGAGGTGCCAGTTCAGCAAGATATGTATGCTTTTTTTTTTTTTTTTCAAGGAGAAATAGAACAGAAAACTTGGGAAAAAAAAGAATAAATAGCTTACTTAAGAATGACAAATTTAGGCGAATATTTTTATAGTTGGGGAAACACACTATAATCAGACCATTTGTTTTATGAAAGTCTAAAAGAAAAAGCTGCCAAACACTTAGACGTGGGCCCCAGCGGGGGTCGGGGAAGTTCGAGGGGCCTGGGCCTGCGCCGTAATAAACTCCAGATTCTCTCCGAGCCCGTCCCTCTGGAAGGCTTCCGCATTTGTGGACCAAAGCCTCCAAGTACTAAGAGCTACGCCTTCTGGAACCTAAGTATATGGCATACTTTTCTGACCTAAGCTCTAAGACAGTGAGATTATCCTCTCTGCAAGAGCACGGTGGGAGGTGCATCTAGGTAGGCAAGAGATTTTCATTAAAAAATGCATAAAATAAAGGACCAGCATCATTCATTTCCATACAGTTAAACTATGAAGCAACATATTCACACGAAGAAGCAACAGATACAGCGAGTTGACCCTACAGCTGTAACCCTTTAGTTTAGATGCAAAATCTGGACACTTCAGACTAACTTTTTGCCATGGTCCTTGGAAAAGTCAAAGAGAAAAGAACTGGAATTCCTGATACTACTCAATGGTAGTTAGAGCACTTCATGGAAAAAGCATAAAGACATTAGCACACTGATTTAGATCACTTTGTTATGATAATTAGGGCATTATGCTTTCTAAGCAGTTACCTAAAAGTTAATATCCCACAGCCTCCTAACTCTCTTCTTTAGTGTCCCCATGCCGTCCTACAGATCACGTGACTGTAGCTCTGGCATCACATGGGAAGAGCTTGTCTATGAGCATTCGAGCATGGGGGTTCTGTCTTACTGTTACGAATCTCCTACTCTGGTTATTATACACAAAAGTATTTAATCCTTTTTTCTTAAATAATGGACCGAACAAACAGCTTTCTAAAAGTCTGTGATCAAGAGAAAACTCTCAGCTAGTGTCTGAGTGAAAACTTGTTCAAATGCAACTGGAAAACCAGAAAAACAGTCTCTAATCATTTCCCCTTGCTTTCTTCCAATAAAGTGGGAACCCTGTTCAGAAGGAAATGTGCTTATTAAACCTCCTTTATCATCTCTCTCATGACTGTATGATGGCTGGAGCCCCCTCAATGATGTTGACAAATACACATGTAAAATATTACTATGTATAATTTTATTTGGGTAGAATATTTACCATCTATGTATTTTTTTGCATCCAGGATAGGAGTCACATCCTGTAGCCCTTGGGTCAAATCCATCTTCCCGCAGTTTTGTAAAAAAAGTTCCATTTAAACACATCAACCTCATTTTTCTTATGTATGATTGCTTACAAGCAACTATGACAGAATTGAGTAGTTAGAACAGACACCAATGAACTGCAAAGCGTAAACTATTTACAGTCTCCTGCTTTGTAATAAGAAGTTTGTGAACTGCTATTAGGACATAAACTAACTCAAAGTTCCATTCCTTAGAAAAATTTTAATATCTTTCATAAAGTTCTTAATTCGTATGGTCTTGCGGAGTCTTATAATTAAAAAGAGTTGTATCAATAGGACTCTTTCATGTTATCATCTTTAATTTACATTTCCAAAGCATTTTTAATAGGCTATAGATGGAGGCTTTTTGGTGGTGTTACACAAATCTTCATGCTTTGAACCAAACTGGTTACATGTGTTTAACTATTTATGCCAACACTTCTTATTTCAATAAATTAGAAACCCAATGAATTTCCTTGGGAAAAGAAAAAACTCAAAGACTTTTTGATCCATCTTAAAAAAAAAGACATTTACTCTTTATGTTAATTTGCTTTAAACCTAACATTTTTATATTTTCCTATCTAGAGTTGTTTGGGGGGTTGGGAGAGAGAGAGTCATGAGACTTACACATTCCAACTTCTAACTTAGAATGGCAGTAAGACATTCCTTCCCTAACCCCCTTCCTTCTCTTGTCTCTTTCTGCCCCGGTCCTGGCAGGATAATTCTTTCTGGGATCCACCAGCTTTCCCTTCCCGGAGAAATAGAGGCCAAACTTAGAAAGACTGAGTAATAGGATGGCTTGACCCTGCTGCTCTAGCAGAGACTGACACCTCAGGGACAGACACACATTATATGCTAGAAACTCAGAATTGAGAGGTTGAGGGAGGTCGGCTGATCTTACCACTAAGAATTCCAAGGCACAGTTAGTTCTCCTTACCTCTTTCCAAGATACCCCGAAATTAGGATCCTGCTCCAGTTCCCTTTGGAACATGCCTTTTGCATCTGCTCAGGGTTTCTCCCACTCTCTTTTCCCTGCTAGACCAAGGTAAGATTAGAACAAAACCTCAAGTATTTTTCTAACACATATGTACACAAAACCTACCCAGCCCTTACAGGCATCCTCAAGAATGTGGCATTCAAGCAAAACAGAAGAGAAAGAAGAACAGAGATCCCCTTACTTCTGGCTGTTTCCCATCATTATTCAAATATTATAACTTCTTCCTTTTAAAGAAACCCTTCAGTAACCCAATCATCACACAGCTGCCTCTTTCTCTTTTCTATGACAAAGCTACAATTCTTAAAATAATCCTATTAAACTCATTCACTCCTTTTTGTTGTTGTTGTTCCTTAAGTGATTGCTATTAGTTTCCTATACCCATAATACCCCTGACCCTGGGATCTAAAAATCATTTTACTTGTTCACCCTGAGTTCACTGAAGCTATACATATATTTTTATTTGCATATAAGTGACACTTGAGTCACATCTTTCTTTTGATAACTCTTTTTAGTTGTGTCGGCTATCTTGCTGACTCAAATCATACTGCTCTCATTTGCTAAAGACATATATTCAACTGCCTGTTGCACATGTATGCTTGCGTGTCTTCCAGACACATTTTACCCCATGTTTCTAAACTCATCATCTCCCAAACCCGCATCCCCTCCAGGGGCCTCTTTTTCAGTGAACAGGACTGATGTCTGCCCAGTTCCTAACCTGGGAGACATGCATGTGATTACGGCACTTCTTTGTGGGCCAAGTTTTGAGGGCTGCCATCTCCTTTGAGGAGAAAGTCCATACTCCTAAACCTGACTTACAAGTGCCACTGTGACCCGGTCCCTTCTTCCCTCTTCACCCTCGCCTCTTAAACTAGCCACCTTTACCCTCTATAGTCCAATAACTGGGACTGAATTCACTTCCGTGCCTTGAAGGTCCCATATTTTTCTCCTTTATAAGTAGGTTCTATCTCTTTCCCTCTTGGGAATGTGTCTGTCCACTCTGTTTGACGAGTGTGACGGGGAGAAGGGAGGGTGTGTCGGTTGTGATACCATTATATCCCCACCCCCAAGGCAGGGCTTGGTGTAAGTGGGCGCTTGGTGTAAGACTACATATGCAGAAAACATCACACTCATCAGTGACTCTCTTCTGGATGTTTTAATGTTGGAAGTTATGCTGTTGTTGTTGTTGTCATTGTTGTGATTTATTCACTTGCTTGTTTTAAGGCAGAGCGATGAACTTTTCAGTGTATAACAGTTTGAGAAAGAGCAGGTACACAACTCATCACACCAATGTCCTGAAGACTCCATGTTGTGATGAAAAGCTACAATCAGATTTTTCAGAGTCCCAGACAGCACACCTGGATGTCCTATCTGTAGGTGAGCCACCTTTCCAATGTGAGGACAGGGGAAGACCGGCTACCCTTGAGTCACAACCTTGGATCACTGTTTCCAAGTGTTCTTTCAAATAGAAATGAGGTATTATGTTATTTATGCCTACGTCATGGACAAGAAAAGTTATATTTTTATTATTTATATATGTTGTAAATATTTTTATTTTTACTCAGCTATCTTAGTTGTTACATGTTTTGTTTGTCAACGGAGTTTTAAAATTTTAGATGCATGGACTGCTACAAAGAAAAATGTTAATATTATCTTAACTTTCATAATATTAACTTAACTCTAGCTTTAAATTTGTTACTAATAAATTTGAAACCTTATTTATTTTGCAATATTCACTTTTAACTAGATGTTTTTATTTTTTTAAGTATTCTACATTCATAATGGTTATACAGCCACCCAATGTTTTAATCCATGCAGTTGGTTTAGATGCTTGAAGACTTCGATGTAAACACCATGTGCTGTGTGTTCGGATTTCTTCCACGTAAAGTGCCGCGGACTTCCAGAAGTTACTCAGACACTCTGGCAATGATACATGGCCTACAAATGCATTAACACCACCCACTTTTCTAAAGAGTAGTCCCAATTTTAGTCTAGTAGATTCTACAACCGGAAACAAAGGAAAATAAAATAAGCAGGATAATTTGGGCTGATGTGCGCAGTTCAATTCAAACCCAAAATATTTCTTCTAGCTTTTGCAGATTTTGCCACCATCATTCTTAGATTTTAAAGTTAAATTTCAATAGCTAGATGATTTTGTCAGCACCACAGAGATCATCAAAGTGACAGAGTATCTTAAAAAGCTACTAATACACATACATCATTAGCCATTAAAATGCTCCTCCCCAGTTATTGGAACAGACAGCAGGAAAAGCACATCTGAAAAACCACTTGGCTGACAAGAGCACAACTTATCCAGAATAAATAAAAATGCAAATGGATGTGCTTTGCTTCAAATCCTATTGAAAAGATGTTCAAAACTTTAAAGAGTAGTCGAGCTTGAAAATAAAAATTACTTTCTTTAATACAGTGCAAAACAGGAAATGGAATATGACCGAGGAAGAATATAGAAAATTAAATGCAGAGATGAGGTGATTGTATCTGTTTGACACACTATCGCAGTGGCAGTGTTCCGCCAAAAGCAATCATGTTTGATGAAGACTGCCGCTATTTAAGTAACGGTGACTCCTTTCGATGGCACTGCTGCTGATACGAACGCAGTCCTAACCTTACAGGCTTCAGCCAGCGATGCGTGATACACACTTCTATCACATTTAACTCTGTCTGCAAACTTTAAGGGCGCTGAGACTGGATAAACACAAGCTTTGATGTAAATAAAGCAGGTCAACGTTCTGAAGAGCCACACATTCATCAGCTGACCTACCGACATATGGTACTACCTGAATTTATCAGTTTACTCAGTTTCCCGAATGTAGCTCTTGAGGCCTCACACCTATGAATCTAGCCACGTCCAAAATCCTTTATGTTTCGACTTTTACCAATAGGGGAACAAAAGTATTCTTTAACTTTCCTAGATAGACCAGTGTTTATACCCAGCAATTAAAGGGATGAAACTGGAGATACGTTCCGTTTAAGTGAAGTATATGAATTGAATCAACATAGAAGGAAAAAATTACAGGGAAGCCAAAATAGAGTGATATTGTCATTCAAAGCACATGTCTTAAACAAGTACATTCTATGCCCCTTCCAAGGCCACTATTAATGATCTGTTAATATTAGACCTCTGCATGATTAATAATAGTATTATACCTGAAAACTGCACACTTGTTGGGCTATGACAGCATCCTATAATAGCAGATGGTCTCTCTCCATAAAATGCTATTTATTCTCAGTTTAACAGCCAGTGGATATCCAGAACTGGAAGAATTAGACATCATTCAAATTTGAGGGAACAAAATTGAAAGATTGCAAAAAAAAAAAAAGACAATTTAATTGCTATGCCAAGTAGGACTGCCTAAGCAGAAGAGGAGACAGAATTAATCAAGACTCGAAATTAGTTTGGTCCAAGGCAAAATGAGACATAATGGAACAAATGAGAAACTTGGGAGCTAGCGTTGCATGTGCCACTCTGTTACAGTCTTTCGAGCATGCTGGCGTGTCATGCAGAGGCAGACTTCGCAGGGTCAGAACACAAAACCTGTCACCTACACTTCAGAACCCTGATTGGTCCTTGGGTTTACACACTCACCATCCCCTGATTGTCAATCACAGTAATTCCATAAGGATGTTTAATCCGCTGTGCCATCTCTGTCCCAAGGAGAAGCTATATTTAAACTCATCTGGTGTCCAACGTACATCCAGGACTCACTTCAAATGTCCTAAGTGCCACCCACAGGAAGCCCATTTCTGTTCACATCCCCCCTCCAGGATGTTCGAATCCCATTCTACGTCTGAGAGCTTCTGAACATTGCCAGGGGCTAGAATTAGACAATGTAACTAGATGGAGGACACTATGGAGAAGAAGAAGTATTTCCTTCTAACATAAAGAAATTCTAACCATTCATTTTAAAAAGAAAACACCATTCAGAATAATTTGGGCTGGCTTTCCTACTCCAATTTGAACTCTGTATCTTGTCTGTAAAAGTGAAAAGAATAAAATGCAATGAAGACATGAATTTAACATGCTTATGTCAATTTATTCTTTGACACAGCCACAACATGTGCTGTTTCTCTGGTTCAGAAGCTGCACCCCCTTCATCTTCTAACAATAAAATACTGCCCTCTCTGTGATGCTTGAGGGTGGAATGTTCCTGGTGATTTGTAATGACATCCCAGATGAGCAATAGTTGTGAACGGCAGAGGATAGCCAAGGTTAAGAATTTCCCCAAAGGGAAAAAATGATGTGCAAAAAAAAGGATAAAATAAGTTCTTGTGGAACAATTACATTTCAAAACGGGGTATTTAGAGACAGGTAAAACAATTTTCTCACAGCAGGGGTCGCACTAGAGCCACAGTGGCAACCGGCTCTCAGCCCAAACCTTTGGAAAAGCTCCGCCTCTTTACGATGTGGTAGCAAGGTGTCAAATTCAACCTGTAGTTGGCAGGATATAGGTCTTAATTAAATATTGGCCTTATGCCATCATAATTATGTGGAAGGCAAAGTTGGCAGTAATTATGTGAAAATAATCATAAGACAAGATGAAAAACATTTTTTGTACTAATAGTCAATTCAGGGGACAGAACCATATCCTTTCTGACCTATAAATAATTTTGATGTTTTGTCAATTGATTTAGAAATTTAAAATCTAATTTCACAATTAGACAACTGGAGTGTAAATAGAAGACAGTGAATCCTTTTGTAAGTGACCCACATTAGGCCTATGTTCTTCTTGAACATTTTTGTCACATGCGTGAAAGCAAGAAATCAAGGAAAAAAGTTTCCCTCACTCTCTGCCTTTCTCTTTAATTTTTTTGGATTAACAATAGTTTCATCAAGGAAAAGACTTTGTTTCTTTTACCATCAGAAAGTTTTTAAGAAGTTAAAAAAGGGAGTGGAAGCATTTTTCTTTTTTCTTTCTCCCTTTGTTCCCCTTCTCTCCTAAGCTTCCTGCCCCATCACTGGCCATGAGCCACTGATCCCTTAGGTCAGGGTCTAAATGTGGCTTGCTTTTCATTGGTCAGAGAGAAGACATGATAAGCCACACAATGTTCTTTAATAGAAGCAAAAGTTTATATGTGAATGACTGCTCAAATGACTGGCACCTCTGGTAGGATGTAAACTGCATGCAGGCAGGGATTTGGGACTTTTTACTCACACCTAAAACTCCAAGCCCTAGGAGAGCAGTAAAACACCCCCAACATGCACACGCAGAGAATACACAATTTGTCACAGGCAACAAATGCCACATTGGTTAAAACAAATAACATCAAGGGTTAATCAGGAAAACAATAAATATTCATGCTCATTCTACACATTTAATTGTTGAATCATGAGCATCATTTGGGTAGGTAAAGCCTGGTTGGACATCAAGAGGTAGAAAGTGTAGGAAAAAGGACACAGAGGTATAAAATGAATATCATGTCATTGTGTGGTATTAGTGCAGCTAGACCAGTTGAAAGGCAATGAATATCAGATTGAATTGTGTGTGTGTGTGCGTGTGTGTGTGTGTGTGTGTAGAGAGAAGGGCCCTCAGTCACCCAGTAGGCTTAACTAGCAGCCCTAGTTACTCCTTTGAGAAAATCGTATCAAAGACTGTACTTTGCCTAGAGTACACACCCCACACCTCCTAAACTATACAATGTTAACTTCTACTCTTTCATTATATGAACTACTTCAGAATATTATTATACTGGGTTTACACAGCTAGCCATTGGAAATTCTGAAATACTTCATATCTCCCAGAGTCATTCCTAGCAAAGAAGATCAAAATAACTTTCATTTATCCCACCATACATTTTTGTAACAGGGTATTCGTACCTCTCGTTTCATACCTGCAAATTGTGATTAGATTACATCTTCCTCCACATTCCAAATTTGCTTTACAAGCAGCTGTTCAAAACCCTTATCAATTTCCAAGCAGAGACAGTAGCACAGGTCCTGGAAAGGGAGCTGTTACCACGTGGAAAGACTGAGTAGCCTTGCTCATGCTCAGTGCGTGGAGTGCTCCCATTTCAGGGCCGAAAGAGCTACCGTAGAGACAACTACGTTGGGATAAAAAGGAATGATGAAGTTTATTTACCGGTATTTTCCTGCTCGTGTTAGAGTTACATCGTTCATAAACACTGACACATCGGTGTAATTGAAAGTTTTCACAAATATAGAAACCCCTAAAAAGTTTGAACTTCAAGTTTTAATTATTAAAACATGTATTTTGTTCCGCATGGGAGTGCTAAGCAGAAATATGATCATAGTATTTGCGGAAACTGAAGTGCTCATAAGGATAAATCTCATAAACATAAATAATATATAAATATTATTTAGAAACAATTTCAAGTTCAAATGTCAATGAAACAGTTCCTTAGGAATTTATGAGCACTTGTTGGATATAAGACATATTCAAGAAACTTGGTTTCCTGTGCTTGAAAAACTGAACTTTCCATTTATTCAAAGTATTTCAGGAAGTCCATGGTAGAGTGGTAGGGTGGGGGAGAGGAATCCTCCTGTAGATAAAATCTTAAAATCAAGAATTAGATTATGCAGGCCATATTATCTAGAGAGAACCAAAATTACTTCATCCAGTAAGATATTTTATTTGCTAGTGTTTCAAATGTTTTAAAGGCTGTAACATTGAGATTCTCAACTGGAGCAAAAATAATAGAACTATCTGATCACAGAAGCAGCTGGAACTAAGTAGTACAGTGTTCTTAACCAATACAAAGCCAATTTTAAAATGGCATATGGAAAATTCAAGTACTCTCCTGTACAGTAGCTTATGTTGATTTTTATTTTTTTTTCCTCTGGGCAGATAATCATTTTCATTAATTCATTAAGTATCTTAAATTCCTAAGTTAGTCACTAACTGTATATGAATAATCATGAAGTAAAAGTGTTGCTTACTTTCATCTTGCTTTTTCATCTCTTGTCATTAAGAATAATAATGTAACCATTAAATATAATTATATAGCTTAAGGTACCTAGCAAGTTGTACTATCAATAATTTTGAAAGGACTAACTTATTATCTTTGGTTTGCAGTCCGGTGCTCAATCCACTGAGCCACACCAGCCAGGGCCTAACTTATTATCTTTAAATGATTCTAGACACTACTATACATTTTTCCTTATTAGAGTGTATTGATATAGCACATTGTCATATTGTTTACAAATAAAGCACAAAAATGCTGAAAATGTGGAAACTGCACATACAGTGCTCAAATCACCTTTTAATTAAGCAATGTGCTGGGTTCCAAACATCTCCTCCATCCTCTCCGTAGAACATTTCCTAGTTAGCACGCCTTTGAAGCCGTGACAACTACCAGGCTGCTGACAAGGCGATCTTGGCACTTGCAGGCACCATGCACTGAGCTGAGCGCCTGCCCAGGGCCCACTGAGGCCATGTTCATCTCAATCATGCAACTGGAAACTGTGAAAGGTACCAGGTGATCTAATTAAGTATTGTATCAGTTGCTGCTATTTATGTGCCACAGAAACTGTGTGTGTGTGTATGTGTGTTTACATAAAAACTGCATCTATTGCTTTGAACTCAGCAAAATTAATTTTTAAATGCTGTTAGATTACCTGTAATTATACAACTGTAAAGGATTAAAGGAAATGATAAATTTTTTAAAAAATCTGTATTCAAATTTAATTGCAAGTTGATTTTTAAAATTTTTGTTTTGTTTTGTTTATTTCTTGTCTTTAATTTTTTACATTTAATTTAAAAAGACCTTACAATTACTGATGCAACACTGGATTATAAATATGAGAACACCAATCTACAGATCCATTTTTTAAATAAAAAGACCTTGGTTCTACTTAAAAATATTTGCCAGTGATAATACATTAACATACTTTAAGCTAATATTACTGGTTCATAACAAATATCACTATAACATGTAGATGAACATTTTTTAAAAATTTCAAACTTGTTGTGACTGTTTCAGTTTGAATGACTTCAGGATAAAATGGTTTTTCCTTCATGTTCTCTTGGGTCTTTTTCATGTGCAATGCACTTCTTGAAAGATGAATTAATACCCCATTAATTTAATTTAATCATATTAATTTTCTAAAAAGACAAGGTAACTCGGAATTTAATCAATTATCCACATATGTGCAAGTAATCTTTCAGAAATACTAAACTGTGAGAAACAGTTTACCTCTGTTTTTGGAGGCTACCTCCCCATCAGATTGAGCTCAATCCATGCTCTTATGTTTCTGAGCAACAATGTTCCCTTCCACTGCATTTGCTCATGCATCTATTCAACCATTTTACTAATTTCCAAGCAGACACCTTACCTAAAATAAATCACCTTCTCAGTACAAAGACCCCAGCCATTTGTGTTCAGGAGGATTCGGGCAAGGAGAAAATCCATCATTCGGTGAGACACACAGACTGAATGAGCAGGTGGATTCAACAGGGATCAGGGGAACTTTTGAGAAAGATGAAAGCATGAGCAGGTCCTCTCACATTCTTTCCCAAACCAGCACTAAATGATCAAAGAAAAGGAGAACAAAAATCCCTATCTGGGTATAAACGTGAAAATCAGAAAAGGCCGTCACTTCCTACCCCAAGCTCTGAGGAATTCTGTCCCTATTATGTCAAGATTTTAAAAGACCATAAAGAGGAACATCAAACTTTTTTTTTTTTCAAAAGAAAGTAGCTGGTATGCAGAGAAAAGCCTAGCAGGGCCTCTCCAAACTGTCTTTAATTAAAGAGAATTAAAAGCTCTGGGAAATGGGGGGGGCACTTATTTAAATAATTTCCCATTGAACGTTAGACAGCATGAAAACATGCCCCTCAGACGCCTGGCCACGGAGAGCATACCTGAGTGATGACCCCAGAGGCTGCCCTTCTGGATCCATCACCATGGCCACAGTGCGATCACCTTTCTAAAGGCCTCTCCCCACCGGTGATCCTAATGCCATTCCAAGCCTGTGAGACATGAAACTCTTTCCACTGGAGATTCTAGCTCAAGACTCCCCTTCAGCCTGGCTGGACCTGCTTTGGACCTGCAATACACTCTGTGCCTCTTGGTACCAGCCTCCCATCCTCCTTCTCTCCTTCACAGATAGAAAACCTACAAGGTATCTCAGGCTCTCCCTGACTCCTTTGGTTTCTTACTAATTGTCCTCCACAGTCGTTTCCATACATGCATTTCTCACACGTGTAATATCATTCTTGTTTCCTGCTCCTCAGAGGATCCAAGAGTTGCCTAAGAGCACAGGTAACAGGATAGAGATTTGGAACTGGCTCACTTACCACCAGGAGAGTGGTATGTGGTGACTGAGAGACCCTAGTAACAGGTGGTGGCTAAATTGCTAAAGAATCAACATGTCTGGGATGACCTGAGAAAAGAACCTAACATAGGAAACTGCTCCTTCAGGTACAACACTTCAGGCATTTTGAAAGATATGGGGGGAACTGTGACTACCAGCAGTGCAACTGACTGGCTGCTCTTATGTTGAATCGATGCCTGTTGAGATACATTAACAGTTATCAGCTAAATACTAGGCCTCCTATCTCCCTCAGTGAAAGCAGACACAGCACATCAAAAGACTGAGGAACTGATGGAGCCAGAGGGTGCCAGCGACATTTACATATGAAATTTAAATGTTCAGCCAAAGCAGGTGCATCACGCTTTGATCAGAACTGTGGTTGGCAATTCCTGGGATCCTGAAACATGAAATGGAGAAATCAGTAGGGATGCTCTGAGCAGGTTTTGTTCTGAAGATTCCCTCTGAGCCCTCCAGTCCTTCAGAGGTGAGCCACCCTTCCTCAGTAAGAGCTAGAACACATCCAGCGTTGGGAGATGCTGCAGAGGACTCTTCCTGTTAGTAGGTACATCCCTAGAAAGATTCCTCATTCCTCGCCTGACTGCCAGGCCAACAGCCAGGGTTAAACCCCACCAAAACACTGCTGAGGACATGCTGGGCCTGAGGGTGGGGGGAAGACATCATTTACTAAGAGCCACAAGAATTAGCTAGCATGTTCCCATAGGAACCTAGGGAGCATGAATGGCATTGGATTTTGAGAATGCCAAATGTAAGACTGGATTAAGCAGGAATTCATTGATTTGGGGGTACTTTGGGGGGGCACGTCAGGCAAGTATACCAGCGAATGGAATAAACTGTCTAGTAGAATGGCCCTTGGAAGCCTAGAGAAAAGAAGTTCAAAGAGAGTGACATGGAAAGAATAAAGAGGCTGAGGAATGTGGGAATGTTCGAGCTGAAATACCAAGTAAGTCCAGATAAATCACTAGAGGATTATGTTCCACAGGAGCCCCAAATGCAAAATTTACTAGCCTCACCAAGAAATTCAACGACAGAATTCCTCTCAAGACCACAGACAATGGGAGGGGAGGAATTCACAGAGATGGATTTGTTCATACTCCCAGGAATGCTGAGGTCACCAAAGTAACAGAAGCCTGAATAATGTGAACTTGAACATCAGAAACCAGCAGGCCACAGTCACCAAAAAGACAGGTAAGCTTGCCCATAGGAAGTTGAGGAAATGATTGACAGAGCATGGGTGGAGTCCCTAGGGACAAAATAAGTGTACAGCCAACAGAATCCACTAGGCACATGCAACCAGAAAGAAGAAAGAAGGAAGGAGAAAGGAGTGGTAGACTCAGAGCAGCCACCTCAATAAAAAGCTACGATCCTGACTGTGTCCCTGGAAGGAAGACTCCTTAGTAATGTGGCCAATGGGAACTCTGATGACTAGTCCTTCTCTTAAAGAGACCTGTGACCATTCACTCAGGTGACTGTTCTTCAGAGAAGGCATATTTAGACACTGACGATTGTTGTACACAGGTTTGAGTTGATATTGGTACCCAGAGCCCCAAAGCATCATCCTGAGCCGACCAGTAGAGGGAGGGCTTAGGAGGCAAGTTAACAAATGGAAACTTCGCTAAGCCTGGCTCAATCAACCCAAGGTCCAAAGATCCGCCCAGCCATTTTTTGCTCCAGTCACTGAATGTATAATTGGAAATGATATACTTGGCAATTTATTTAAAGTTCATCTTGGTTTGTTGGTCTGTGGGTTAAAAGTTGTCCTTGTGAGGAATACCAACTAGAAACCTCTGAAACTGCCTCCCTCTCTATGCAACATGACATGAGAAGGAATAGTGGCAATGACTGGCGTCACCATTCAATGAGTTGGCTGGGGCTGCCATAACAAAATACCACAGCCTGGGTGGCTTCAGCCACAGAAATGTGTTGTCTCACAGTTATGGAGGCTAAAATCTCCAGCTCAAGATGTCAGCTGGTTTGGTTTGTTTTGAGACCCCTCTCCTTGGCCTACAGATGTCCCCACTATGTCCCCACATAGTCCTCTGCCTGCATGTAGATGTCTGTGTCCTCATCTCTTCTTATAAAGCCAGATGTTGTATTTTATATTTTACCTTAATTATCTACATTCTAATTTTACCTTAATTATCTTTTAAGTGCATAACAGGTACAGTCACATTCTGAGGTTCTGGGCAACAGGGCTCCAACACATGAATGTCGGGGGAACATAATCTAACTCATAATGCCACTAAGGTGTAAAAGCTTGCAGAGGTGGGAGGTAGTCTCTGTGGTATCTCCATTGAATTCTGCTGCCTGGCGGCCGTGGACGCTGGCTGCGTCCTGCAGGCTGATTGTATTCCGCTACAAGTACAACAAGGCAGCAGATCTTATGCCGAGCTCAACGTCACTGCTGGAGCACATTAATAAAGACTCAGGGACACAGTATCTGGCCATTGATTCCCTGACTGATTCCTTCTCAGTTTAGGTTAGAAAGATCATGTCACAGTCATGTGGGGTAGGCAATAATATTTACTCACAGCTTTGTATCAGGGCTCCGTTAACTCTACACCTTTGTTCCTGGTGTTGGGGAAGAGGCAGTCTGAGTCGTACTCTGGACAACCTGAATACCCCCTAAGATCATGGTTCACAACACCAATGGACTCAGGCTGAGTGGAAAGGCTAAACAAGAGGTGAATGTACCCCGGAATCCTGGGAAAACAAATGTTCTCCAGAGACTGGGAAACAACCTTATGAAGATTGGAAAACCTGCCACTTTGGGGCGGGCCAGGGGTTACAGATGAAAGTGCTATGATGTCCTCTCCAAACTAAAAGACATAGTGCTGTATTTTACAGTCAGTGACATAATAACCCTGCTCTGGTTCATATAGCAGGTAACAAGGCAGGCAGCCAACTTTGAGGCCCTGGTTAAGAAAGAGCGTTTCAGAGATCCGGGGTATAATGCAAGTGGCCCTGTTTGGTTGAGTCATAAAATTCAGAAGATTGCTTTTTGTGTGTGTGTTCAAGCTATCTATACTGGGAAAAGTATGCAATGTGGAGCTTGTTAGCAAATCCCAACTGGAGCATTACCACGTGAGCCTTTTGGATTCGGGAACCAGGCCATCCATCTGCACCGGAAAATTATACACATTTTAAGAAACAGGCCTGCTAGAGACAGATTGTTTTTGACCGTGGTGTTCTAAATGACAATATGTCCAAAACTGCCCATTTTGAGTTAACTTCTGTAAAACCTGGAAAATCATAATCAGATCAGGCCCAGCATCTGACCATTATAATATGAAAAAGGTGCATTTGGATTGTGCTTCCGTAGGACAAGGGGGCCCAAGCATGCTACAGGACCACGTACCCCAACCCTCCCGTCTCGCGCCACAGCTGCATCAGTGCCCCTCTCCAAGTCTGCACTTCTGGCTTACTAGACAGCAGGAGATCCCATTGGCTTGAGGAGGAGAAAAGGTCTCAATGTGGTTTATAAATTTTCCATCTCAGAATATGGAAACAAGAGGAAAACCGGTGTCAGCTGTATTTCATCCCTGTCTCAGCAGGGCCTTGAATGGCAGCATGGAGGGAAAGTGCGATATTTCAAATCTGCAAGCAATGCATCTGTTTCTCTACTTTAGTGAGAAGTGACCTGATACCAGAACACATATGGAAGTCGACAAGAGTAATGCAGAGTGGATACAAAGAATGGAGACTTTGTTTTACAGATTAACGCTCACCAGAGAATGCCACCAGAGAAAAGGCACGAAACAGCTAAGCGGAGTCTACTTAGACAAAATTACTTACGACAGTGGTTGACAGCCAGTCTCTGTCATCAGCCTCTCTTAAACGGGTGGAGTGAGCAGCATGGTGGTGACACAGATGAAGGTACTGGCCCCACCAAAGCACACAATTTTTAAACAGAATAGACCAAAGACCTCTTTAAACTCCGTGTGTCGTAGACCAGCAGAAGAGAAATCACCATCACAGATGCCTTAACACAAGGATGGCGGGAAAGAACACGTGTAGAACCCAGTGATCCATTCCAGTTCTCCCTGTACTTCCTGACCCACTGTAACTGGAAACAGATGAAGATGACAACTTGGTTTGAAAATAGCTCGATTACCAAGGGGTTCAGTCACATCACACAGATGAATGAGTGGGTCACGGCTGCAGTCACGGTACCATGATCAACCAAGGTGATGTCTAAGAATGGGAAGAATTTTGGGCAGACAGTGAAGAAGGAAGAGGATAAATACTAGTTTCAACCTAGAAACCAAAAGTAGCAAATGAGGCTATAGTTTGTTCCACCAGCCTCCCCTCTTCTAAGTTTCTTTTTGGGGAGAGGGATCACAGAAACCTCAGAGCCGATACATAAATCTACATGGAGAAGTAGGTCTGCTCAACAAAGGCACAGGCAACGGTGGCCAGGAAAAGGTCCCTGCAGCCACCTGTTGAGAATCGTAATGCATTTTCCCCAAGGCCACACTCCCCTACTTTCCAGCAAGTGGGGACTGAGCAGGGCAATGGGACAAATGCAGCCTCGTTCCTGCAAGACATGGAATTCTTCCGATGGGCCCCTCTGACTTATCCTTATTTTTGTCAAAATGTTCATAGAATTATGTTGCACTCTGAGTTTCTTTTTCCCCATTTGTCTTATCTCACTCTCCTTCACAAACGTCAGACCTGCATCATGAACCGAAGGCTCTCTCCAGCCTCACTAGCTCGTTCCCCTTCACATTCAAGGCATTTCCCTCCAACAGCTCTCTTGCACATTAAGCCCGCATTTGTGTCCTCCTAGAAGGAGCCGTGCTGGGAAAAGTAAGCATTGTAAATTTAACATTTATACTAAAATAAAACCAATGCCTATTTTTTTCTAAGACTACATTAACTCTATAGATCAATTCAGGAAGTATTTTGTTTAAGCACTTAAATCAACAAAATACAAAAACACATTCTTGAAACACTCAGGTCAGAAAAGGACTATTTTAAAAATATTAATGTGAACACTGTGTTTCAACATCCATGGCATATAACATACTTTGCAAGGAAAGGGATGTTAACATCAAATTGTGTGTTACATATAAAAATGAAATAAACTGAGTATTAAATTCAATAAGCTGGAAAACCAATTAATACATTTAATGATAGTGGACAAAGGACAGTGATAAAAAATAAGAACAGCACTGGTAAAAAATACAAGAAAACATAGGATTCGTTTAAAAATCAAGATCTGTTTGAAAGGACCGGTGCCCTATACGAATCTCTAGGTGAGGTGATAAGGAACACAGCTCTTTCCTGCCCCAGGCCAACTCAAGAGTCGGCCGCGCTCCTCATCGCCGGCTCTGTTGACAGCAGCAGCGTCAGGAGGCACCGAATATTGCTTTCAGAACCTACCAGGGTCTGCCAGGAACTACGAAACCATCAGTTTTTTTAATTGTAAATAAATATTATGTGCCATTCTATATTAATAAATGCCAAAAGAAGTAGCTTGTTTTACATAAAATATAAACCAACAATTTATATTATCTCAAGGAGAAATCCAAAAATAAATAGAATAAGAAAGAATAAAATGAGAGAAAGTTTTTGAAAATATTACTGTAATTAAAGGTGATGGTTATCAGCCAGTTTTAAAAACATACTGCTCCAATATTTGGAGGCACGTTTGACTGCTGTTACAGAAACACAACTCAAAAAAAGATGAAATGATTCCCATATCATGTCCACAATGACCTACTACTAAACCTGGAAAATATAATTTGATATCTACAACCTAAGCAAATTTATGAATATTGAGGCTGATCTCTTAATGTTAAATTAAATCCCACCATGCATCTTTTTTTAAAAATTTTATTTATTTATTTTTAGAGAGAGGGGAAGAGAGAGAGCAAGAGAGACAGAAACATCAATGTGTTGCCTCTCACATGGCCCCCTACTGAGGACCTGGCCCACAACCCAGGCATGTGCCCTGACTGGGAACCGAACCAGCGACCTTTTGGTTTGTAGGCCGCACTCAATCCACTGAGCTACACCAGCCAGGGCCCATCATGCATTTTTTTAAAATTATTTTTATTAAATGTACTGGTGTGACAGTGGTTGATAAAATTATATAGGTTTCAGGTGTCCAATTCTATGACATATCATCTGTATGCTGCACTGTGTGCCCGCCACCCAACATCGAGTCTCCTTCTGTCACCGGATACCCGGCCCCCTACCCATCATACTCCCCAGCCCCCTTCTCCCTGGTCGCTACCTCACTATTGTCTGTGTCTATGAGTTTTGTTTGTCTCGTATGTTTATACATTGTTTCCGGTTTTAGGTGATCAAGTAGTTTATTACAGGAAAACATACATGAGTAATAATTAGAAAATGATTTCACATAATTAATAGCAGTGATTGCAAATAAATATTTTGTTTCAAAATAAGTAGAAAATAATATAGTGTGCTAGCATAATTCTGTATTTAAAAATATTGACTACTTTGGAAAACAAAGAGGCTGGAAATTCTCATACTCCTATAAGTTTTACCAAGATTTAAAAAGTTTCACAACATCCAAAAAAATAAAATACAACAACCCATGAACTTACAGATAATCTTTATCAAATTAATGTGAATATTTAACAATATTCCATTATGAATTCAACTGAATTTTATAAAGTAATTAAAAAATACTAATTTGGTAGAAAATCTCATACAATTATATTAATAAATAGAATTTAATCAAGAGGGTCTTTAATTGTAAAAGAAAAAATAAACTTTCAGAAAGTATGCAAATTATTAAAATTTTGAGCTTCCCCTTATATCATGTACTAACATATATTTCAAACATATTAAGGAGTAAAAATAAATGCTAAATTAAGCAACAAGATATATAAATTATGCATGTTCCTGGTCTTGGGACAGAAAGGGGCTTTCAAGTAGAATACAAATATATACATACTATAAAAATTATTGATAGAAGTGAAGTTTTCAACTTGAAGTAAAATTAAATATAAACATGAAAGGGAAAAAATATGAGGGAAACTATTTTCCCCATATCTGGTGGACTATTAAAATATTAAAGTTAGATAAAAACAATGATGGCTCCAATTGAAACTGGGGGAAAATGTCATGAGTATACAAAATTTAAATCGATCAAAATATATGACACTTAGGACAATTAACCAGCTAAACTTATTTTACTTTGCATTTATATAAGTAATTCAAATTAAAATGTCAATATGGTTATATCTCTCTTTTGAAAAGATATTTATCGAGCATAAATAGTAGTACCAAAACTGGTGATAGTGCCAAAAAAAACCCATAAAATGATTTATTTGCAGAATTCTTCTAAATTTCATTCTTAAGAATTCGCAATACATTTAAGTGAAAGGACATTCACCGAAATGCTGTGATTATGAGAATTTAGAAATAGCATAAATGCTATTTCAGCAGCAGATTAGCTTAATAAATTTTAATACAACTCCAGCATAAAAGCTGTACTGTAGGATATGAAATGCGAAAACGTTCATATTTAGTTGAATGATGATTATAATGTACAAACTTAAATATGCAGTATTTCTATTTTCTAAAATAAGGTCATATATGTGTATACATTTTTATATTTAAGTTCACTTTTTTTCTGGGTGAGCAGTTTATTGATGTATTCAAATAAAAATGTGTGTGCTGGGAGTGGGAAGAATCAGTTCTCTGATTTTTTACAAGGTTATTTGGTAAGGGATTAAGTGAATAGACATCACTGAAGAAATTCCCTCGGCCACCTTTCATTTCCCATAAGGAAGTACAATAAGCACGTTCATTGAGAGCTATTTGGTAAAGCCAAATTACTTTCTTGCTTTTTATCCATCAGAGAGCAGTTATATACTCGAAATCAATCAGTGAGAAAAACACCACATAGGGTTCTTTAGGCCTATGGATGCTTTACAAACTTCCCTGAGTAGCAGCACAGGGTGATAAATGTATGAAGTGGTCTCTGTGACGCCCAGTGAAACGGTGGACGCAGGATGCAGGTGATTGTGCAGAGGTAGCGCTACGTTTTGCAGATCAATGAGGCGCACAGTAGTGTCTAATCTAGGAGAGAAAGAGACACGCATATGCAAGCGAAATCTTGTTAAAAGTGAAACTTTCACAAAGCGAAGAAATACTTTCTCCAACACTGAAATTAAATGATTGTTCTATTAATACAGCGACATTATATCTACTCACCACCAACTGAACATTTTTATAAGTAGACAGACTAAATTATTTATCTATTCCTTAACCAAAAAAAAAAAGTAGGTTTCTTCAGTGATTGGTACCTGGTGTTAACCAGTTTGGAGCCCACTTTGGGATGGGAAGGGGAGACATATCGACAGCGTTTTGAGGCACCGTTCCGTGGAGAATGTAGGTTTTAACCTTCGTGAAAGCACAAATCATTAGGCTTGACTTTACAATTATACTGAGAATTTCTCTCTTAACTCCTCTGCCTTGCCCCCAGTAGAGAAGCAGTTCGATCTTTTAATATTTAAAAAGTCTGGGTCTAGGCTATTATTAGAGATAAAGAAAGAAGGGTGAAAAGGATGGTTATTAATTTGACGTGTAATTTTATGAGTTGCTACGGCTGAGAGCTGGGAATCAATTGTGAGGATTTGTAATACAAGAATAAGCTGCCTGCTCTGTGATGTTCTCCACAACACACAACACACGCACACAACATTGGGTTATTTACCAGAGAGCTTCTAGAAACGTGAGCTAGCTATACACCAGTTTCTAGGCAGACAATAAATATGCAGAAAAGGATAAAGGCCATTGTTTCAAAACTGGGGGCAAAGAAGATCTCTAAATACCAATTTTGTCTCATGCTTTCTGTTCCCTTGTGAGACAGGTAATGGGAGGACCGAGTATCCAGGATGATGTCAGACTCCTGCCTTTGGAAATGTTGGAGAAGGACCGCAATATCTCTAGCAAGGGAGGGATGCAGATCTTGTTTGACAGGCATTAAATAGTGGCCCAGCAGTTTATCTTAAAATGACTAATTTAGGGTCCATTTTCCAGAGTTGCAGAGAAGGATCTTGAAAGTCTTCAGGGTGTCCTGACAAGTAAAAGCTGAACAGATTGAAAATCAAAAACTCTTCTCAGATCCTTAAAGGAGGGAAGAACGCAGAAGAAACCATTGCCCCCAAGACTGGAGAGACAGAAACAGGGAATCTCCATTGACTGGAGGAGAGATCCCAAGATCAAACCATCATGAGCACCAGAGAGGGGAGTAAAGAGTTGTTAGGAAACCGGACCCACAATTAGAAACTGCTGGCAGCTCAGTGCAGATGAGCCTGAGGTTAACAACTCCAGGGGGGGCAGCCGTAGGGGGGCCCCCACAACACTGTAAGATTTACGTGGAGGAATTTAACCCAGTTCTCACAATAAGTATCACAGAAAAATCCCCTTGGAATTCTGGCAGAGGGATGAAAATGGAACCGTTTTCAAAATACTCCAGGCACTCTGTTCTTAATAAGATTTGTGCTCTGGTGAAAGTAGTTAAACAAAACCTAATTAATAGAGAAAGAAACAGAAGAAATAATGGTGAAAGGATTAAGAAGTTCAGATTGGCAGTGACAAAATAGTAACAGGTATACCCTGACTGGTGTGGCTCAGTGGGCTGGGTGTCTTCCCACAAACTGAAAGGTCGAAGGTTCGATTCCTGGTCAGGGCACATGCCTGAGTTGTGGGCCAGGTCCCTGGTCCAGGGGCATGAGAGAGGCAGCCAATCTATGTTTCCCTCGCATATGAATGTTTCTCTCCCTCTCCTTCTCCCTCCCTTCCCCCCTCTCTAAAAATAAATAAATAAAATCTTTTTAAAAATTAAATAAAATCTTTAAAAATGTAACAGGTCTGTAAAGCACAGCACAGGAAATATTGTCAGTAATATTTTAATCACTATGTATGATGTCAGGTGGGTAATTGACTCACTGGGGTATCACTGAGTAAGGTATATAAATGTCTAACCACGATGCATACACATCTGAAACTCACGTAAGACTGAATGTTAACTGTAATTAAAGGAAAGAAAAAAAGACTGGGAACTTCCCCAAATTCATGCCAGATACCAAACGACAGATGCAGGAAACTCCAAGAAAACCAAGCACAATCAATGCAAACAAAACTCCACCTGGGCATGTGATTTGCCACCTTCAGAAAATCAGCGGTAGAGAATAAATCCTGAAAGAAGTCTGGGAGTGGGGGCAAACCTACAGAGGAACAAAGATAAAAACTACACCCCACTTCTCAGAAACGATGCAAGAAGGGAGCCACATAAGATATTCAAAATGTTGAGAGAAAAAACACAAACCTGGAATTCCTTACCCAATTAAATTATCCTTGCAAAGTGAAGGAGCAATAAAGACTTTCTAGGACAAAGTAAACCGGGAGATGAGGCCCCCAGGAAACGTGGTTTGAAAGTTGAGGCCACCCCAGTCTCCCCCAAGCTGGGCTCCGGGCTGGGGTGCCCTCCGCGGGGTCTCACCTGAGCAGCACGCATCCCGCAGGTGGCGGCCACTGAAGCTGCCGGCTGCCCTGGAGGCCAGCGTGTCCACCTGGAGAGGACGAGAAGAAAGCGCTTCAAGTCGGCCCCGTGGAACACAGGTCTTGGCTTCCCACAGCTGCGGGAGGCGGGGTGAGGGGTTGCTGTTGCTGAGTTTTCAACAGGCCCCTTAACCCTGCGCTTCACTTCCAGCTAACAGGGTGGGAATAAAAGAGGCTGGTTGTTAGGAGGGTTTTCAGTTGGGTGACTGGCGAGGCAGCCCTGGAGGCCCCCCACCCCTTCCCAGCCCCTGGATCCCGCACAGGTATGATGGGGTCCCTCCTAGGCTAAACTGACCTCTTGGCCCCTCCCATCCTGTGATTGGGTAAGGACCCTCAGGTGTGTGAACTAAGGTGCCCCTGCCTCTGTTTTGACCCTTACACTTTAAAAAAATCTTCCCAGTGCTCAGAAAAGTCAGGAATAACAATGAATGGCACGGATACTTTTGAATTTTATGACGCTTTCTCAGTTCAGATTTTGGCTAATTGTAAAGCTATGGAGGATTCTGACTGGTTCACCCAAAACTACATGGGTAGAAAAACCAAGGTTGGATGTGTGTAGCAGCTCATTCATAATTGCCAAAAATCAGAAGCAAACAAGATGCCCTTTATTAGGTGAATAGATAAACTGTGGTACATCCAGACAATGGGATTTTATTCACTGCTAAGAAGAAATGCGTCCTCAAGCCCTGACAAAGACGTGGAGGAACCCTAAATGCATTTCACCAAGTGAAAGACGGCAATCCGGAAAGGCTACATACTGCGTGATTCCCACTCTCTGCCGTCCTGGAAAAGGCAAAGCATTAGAGATGGTGAAAAGATCAGGGTGTGCAGGTTGCAGGGTGTGCCATGGAGGGAGGGATGACTAGGTGGGGCAGAGAGACGTTTGGGGCAGTGAGAGTCCTGTGTTTCATACTGTAGTGAAGGGTGGGCACACATCATTGTACATGTGTCCAAGCCCACAGAATGTACACCACCAAGTGAGCCACACCTTAAACTGTGGACTTCCGGTGATCAGAATGTGTCAGTATGGGCTCACGGATTGAAAATATGTACCACTGGGAGCGGGATATTGATCATAGGAGGGCTGTGCCTGGGTGGGTGTAGGGTGTGTATGGGAAATCTCTGCGCCTTCCCCTCAATTTGTTGTGAGCCTAAAACTAGTCTATAAAAGTCTTAGCAAAATTATTTTTAAAATCATACTTAAGACAGAAAGAAAGTAGATTTAAGATGTAGAGAAGAAAAAAAACTTATGTTGGGCACGCAAAATTATACTAAGTAAAGGCAGGATCGGGAAAGCAATGAGGAGTGCAATTGTTGGACTTGGCTTCCAGGGAGAGTCAGCAACCAGGGAATTTCCCACCATCTGGCTCTGAGTAGGTCAACTCATTGCTGAAGTCTGTTTTAGTAAGATTATTTGTGAGACCTATAGAGGTTCATCTTTTTGTCATAACACACTTTCCATAAGGATCCTCCAGAACACACATGTAGAGATTAGTTAGTTTCATTCTTGATTCTCTAATTTTCTCGTGGAAAATTGACATATCAATGAAAGCCCATTACCTTAGTCAATATTCCAGGAAGACTGGGGAGCTTGTGCTTGGCCATGACCATCTATGCTTTCACCCCAAAGGTAATGTGGACATTCCTTCCTAGCCTTCTTTATGGACATGAGTTATTCCATCATAAAATACCACAATTCTAATAAGGAAGTGCCATATAATTGAAGGAACTGTTGGTAGTCCAATGAAGAAATGACACATTTTGGGGGAAATGATCTTTTGCAAATAAATATCCTTAATTATTGTAGAATAATTACTTGAGAAAAATTACCCTTAAGAGAACTTAAACTTTGAGCCCTGGCTGCTGTGGCTCAGTGGATTGAGTGCTGGCCTTTGAACCGAAAGTTCACCAGTTCAATTCCCAGCCAGGGCACACGCCTGGGTTGCAGGCTCGGTCCCCTGTTGGGGGTTTGCAGGAGGCAATTAATTGTGTATCTCTCACATACTGATGTTTCTCCCCTCTCTTTCTCCCTCCCTTCCAAAAGTCTCTAAAAATAAATAAATTAAAATCTAAAAAACAAAAAGAGAGAACTAAAACCCTGAGAAATAAGGTCTCTGTAATTGCCATTGTAGTCAATTCTAGTCCCTACATATTTACTCTAATACTTCTACTTTTTAATACTAGCAGTTCTAATGACCAAATATGGAGGGAAAAAACATCACCAGCACGTATCTGCTACTTTCTATCTCTTTCACACATTTAAGTATTTAGGATTGCTAAATACTAAATTCCTAAAACTTTTTCAAAGAATGTATGTATTGCTTCCATTTTTTCTTACACATTTATCTACCCAACCATCTGTCTGTTTACCTACTTATATTTCTACTGCCTCCTTACCTACCTATCCCTCATCTTTCTATCTATCTATCCATCTATCTATATCACTATCTCAGAGTCGCATGTGGCACCCTTCCGTATAAATTATCCTTCGTTGGTCATTTGTAAGATGCGAAACCTCTGTGATCTTTTGTCAATGATTAATTTATTTGATTCCCATTAACAATTATGACAATTCTCTACAGTAGCAATAGGTAAAAAACTAAATGCTCTATATGATTGTGCATTTTTTGTTATTTAGGTGCATTTAAGATGTTATGCAAAACCCAAGAATGTTTGGAAATATGATAAAAATATCATTTTATACAGAAATTGTCACTGCAATATAAAGCTATCATTGTGTATCTTCAACCTGTCTTGTTGAATAAAATATTTTGGTTTGTTTTAATATTACTCTGGATTCAAAAATGTACCTGTTTTGAAGCTCTACTTTCTCGAAGTTTATAGTCAAAATTATTCTGCTATCATCTGAACTGAATTCATTTTATCCTTAAAAGGGTGAGAATTGTTTCTTATTAAGCTAAATGCAGTTTAAGGCATTAGAACAATACTTAACAATAAAGATGAAAAATTCAGCCACAGGGTTAGATCTGATAGTTTTATGTACCTAAAATCCTCTCTGTTATTTTTAATCCTCCTTGTACATTTTATCACACAATGCAATTCAGTGTTTGGAGAAAACTCAATTACCAAAATTCACAGTTTATGAGAAACTTTAACTGTGTTTAAAGATACAATTGAGATGTGGAAAAAACAATGTAGACTACCATAGGAATCATTCCAAGAAGACTAAAATGAACTTTTTTATCTACTCAAAGAAAAAAATGTATAATTATCATTTGACACAATTTATAATGTTTTTTTTTCATATTATAAAGCCAATAATTGTAGGGGGCTTTAAAAATGTTAAAAGTATCAAACAGTTTTTAAAAATATTTTATCTTCGGTTACTTACAGTTTAGATCTGCAGTTACTATGTTTGTAAGTTGCTAATAATTTGTTTTCCACTATTTATATATTTCAGAAAGTGTCTATTTATTGGAACTGTTTCGTGAATATAAAGGTTGTTTAATATATCCACATCTGATATTTTATCAAGAGAAGATAATGTAATTACAATGTTGTCAGTGTATATTTTAAATTCCCTTACCCCATGTTTCCAGGTGACAAGAAAAAGGAGGTAGTGACTTTGAAATCAAGAGGAAGGAAGAAATTTTAAAAATCTAGTGGTTCTTACAGCAAGAGAGGGAAAAGAACAAAAGGAAGTGAAAGAAAAATATAAGGTTCTTTCTAGATCAAAATGCCCTTTCATCAAGTATCAACAAGCATCTCAGATTGAGTAAGGGGTTCGTGCAAAGTGTCCTACCATCCCCGGAAAAGAAGCAGCTCAAGTGTCCATTAGTGGATGAGTGGATAAAACAACTGTGGGAAATTTACACAATGGAGTACTAACCGCCGTAAAGAAGAAGAAAGTTTTACCATTTGACGCAGCATGGACGGACCTGGAGAACATTATGCTACGTGAAACAAGCCAGCCAGAGAAAGACAAACACCATATGATCTCACTCATACGTGGAATCTAATGAGCAAACTGAACTAGCGAGGAAAATAGAGACAGACTCAGAGCAGCTGACAGCTCTGGGCAGGGGGCGAGTAGTTAAGGGGTGGAGGGACTGAGCAAAAAGGGAAAAGGACTCATGGACATGGGCAACAGTGTGGCGATTGTGAGAGGGGAGGGGTCGTAAGGGGGAATAAATGGTCATGGAAAAATGCAACAGAAATTTGAAAAAGAGGTTATGAAAAAATAACACCTTTGGTACAATTTTGGTAATTATTTTTCAACCAAGATTTCGAAAATCAGCTTAATAACACAGCATAATATTATTACTTTACAGAACATTCTCAGGAAAGTATCAGATGCCATAAGACAAATATAATGCACAGGAGGTGAAAAGCGGAGAGATCATTGCCGGTTTACTTTCTGCTGGCGATGTGTTTGCTCTCCCTTTATAGCTCCAGGATGTGTACTTTTTAAGAAATTTTATACACTTGGTGCTTTCAGTCTCCAGTTCTATAAACTCTGTTGTTGTTTGTTTTTTTTTTTTAGAACAGTAGACTCATGATCCAGGGTATTATAAAATGTGATTGTTAAAATATTGATTTCCCAAATGGGCAAGCAAGTGGCACTACATAAATACTTTATGTTCTCTGTTGTCTTCTATCACTACCTCCTCATTGTTAGCAAACACGTAAGAGAGATGACTTCCCTTACCCATTTGCCATGTTAGCACAAAAAACAGTCTAGTGCCGTAGCACTGGCTAAATTCAAGGAGACTAAGTTAACACCACATAAAACATTTTCTTTCTTCGATGCCGCAAACCAGTTATTAGCTCTGTGTACAATGGCTATCGCAATAATAAAATTTAAATATTGATTAAATTTAAACTAAACTATATCTAGTTTTTAAACAACTTAAAGTTGTTAAAGTGAAGGAATAGAAAATTGATACTACGTAAAAGCAGGAAAATTTTGTAATGGCTTATGGAATTTAATTTAAACATGATAAGTGTGAATTTGATAAAGTATGGGAAGTATCAGAGCACAATAATTTGAGTTTCTATCACCCATGTAACCGAATAGTCCTCAAGCTTTTTGGCGTCAATAAATTTTTACACTCAAAACTTATTGAGGACCCACAGAGCCTCTGATTAGTGGGTTATAGCTGTCATCATCTGTCCCGTTGATATTAAAACTGAAATTTCAAACATTCATTTACTGACATCATTAAGAACAACCATAATAAATCTAACTACTATGAATAATTGTTATAAACAAAAACTAAGAGACTGTTGCTGGACCATTGGCCTTACAAGAATTACTAAAGAAAAATCTTCAGACTGAAAGCAAGTCACACCAGACAATAATTCAAATCCACACACACAAAAAAGTGTTAATGAAAAAATCACGTAGGTAATAATAAAAGACAAGTCCATATTTCTTCTCCTTTTCCCTCTTAACAGGTTTATAAGACAATTACATATAACAAATGTAAAATTGTACTGTTGGGCTTTTCACTACAGAAACAGCGCACAGCAGGAGGGTAGGGTGGGGAACAGTGGGGCAGTGAGGAAGTGACGTCAGAGGGCAGCTCAAATCCGTAGGGAGATGATGAGAACCAAGAAGAGTAAAGACAAGCTTAACTAACTCTATAAATAGAAACGATCTTCCTTTCTTCTCTCAACTTCCTTAAAAACATAAAATTGTATAAAGTAATAACTACAAAAATAGTTCGTATATAGATGTCCACCAATAACAGCACCGCTAAAGGGTGAGGGGTGGGTCATGTAATAGTGAAGTTTCTATATTGAACTCTTTAAAAGTTATTATGTAGCTAAAACAGCATATGGAAAGAGATATGTTAGTCAGGGTTTTCCAGGCAAACAGAACAAACAAGAGTGTGTAAATATACAAAAATATATTTGTTTTAAGAAACAGACTTACACAGTTATGCAGAATGGCAAGTGCAAAATCTACAGGCCCTAGGTGGGATCCAACCTGAGAAACGATGCCACTACCTCTGCGAACCTGGGAAACATGAGAAATAAGCTGTTTGCTCCTAAAGCACAATGACAGGACAGACATAGGAAAGAGTTGTAGACATTTCTAGTGAGAAAGGGGGAAATGGAAGAAAAAAAGGGATCACTAGTCCATAGAAATTTTGAACTCCATCCTGTCAAACTCTACCAGGTTTCGAAGCCTGTAAATAATCTTCTCTGGTTCAAGGCTTTGCCCTGTGGGTTCATGGCTTCTCCCTCTAGGCTGTGGCTCCACCCTCAAAGTCATCCCTTTTTCTAGAAGGGTGGCAAGTATTTTAAGCTGAATAGTTTTATCAGCCTGTTCCTGGCCTGTAGAATTTTGAGAGTATGAAAACCTTTGACGTCATCTTCTCTCTGTCCCTGTCATTCCAAAGTGGCATAAAATTCTCAGGAACTCTGTGATTCCACCATGCATGTCATGAAGATTACTCCCTTGCACACGAGGCTCCCCCTCACATCTGTCTGGGATGAGCCTTTATCTGTTTCTCCTGGGCTTGGTGTTATAACATATTGTGGATGTGCGTGTCTACGCAAGAACACATTGACTTCTTGTGATGCTGAACTATTTCAGACACCATGGAGAACTTTTCCTACAATGGATACAACAATTGACCCAAATATAACCCTTTTCCATTTCTTCCAAAGGTTGGCAAAGGTTGGTGTTAGATGAATCCTTAGTTTTTCATATTGTAAAACCACTGAAAGTAAGCTTGTAATTGAAACTTTCTGGACAATTGACCTTGAAATCTTGCTTTTAGAATTGAGATGTAAACTCTTGTATTTACTAAAACTTTTCAAATTCTAACCAGAGCATATATTTTTCCTATTCCTCCACAACAAATCTTGGTTGATTTCTCAGACATCCAAAACTTATGCTGATTACCTGAAATAAAAGATCAATACCTCTCATATTAAGTCAGACAGTACTCAAATATTTATGGGTCCTGGAATAATTACTTATGTGTCACTAAGTTACAGGCTAGTCATATTACCAAATGCAGTGTGTATTAGTTAGGGTTCTAAAGAGAAACAAAATCTGTTTGTAAATCCCACCAGTTCTTGTTCTCTCTCTCTCTGTCTCTGTCTCTCTCTCTCTCTCTCTCTCTCTCTCTATATATATATATATATATATATATATATATATATATATATATATGTATTTATAAAGAATGTCTCTCACTTTATGGAGGCTGACAAGTCCCAAGATCTGCAGGGTGAACCGGCCAACTGGAGACCTAGGAGAACCAAGGGCGTAATTCTAACCCAAGGCTGGCAGGCTTCAGAGGCTTCAGACCCAGGAAGAACTAACGCTTCAGTTTCAGTGGGAGGGCATGAAAAAAACCAACGTCACAGCTCAGAGTCAATCACGTAAGGGGATTCCTTCTTATTTGAGTTGGTTGAGCCTTTTGGTTCTATTTTGGGTTTCAAATAATTGGATGAGGCCCACCTACATTAGGGAGGACAATCCACTTTACTTAGTCTACCAAATTGAAGGTTACTCTCATCCAATAACTCCCCACAGAACTACCCAGAATAATGTTCGACCAAATATCTGGGTATTCCATGGGTATCAGTCAATCTGATACATGAAATTAACTAGGACATCATGATTTAGAACTCTCTGCATCTATATATGCTGTTACTAGATATGATGGAGTTACATGAAACTAAAGGAAGATATGTGCAGAGAAATCTAAAAATCATCTCGCATTCTGTTAAATAATTGGCTATGTTGCCTTTTCCACTTGAGGCTGTCCAACATCTTTAAAATATGATACAAATTTTAAAATAGAATTTATGTATCAGCTATGTTTCTTTCTTTTCTTATATAAAGTGTATTTGGAGCATCTGTGTACCTCCCTTTCCCAAGTTACCCAAATACATGATGAATAGAATAAGAAGACTGTGAAATAGAAAAATATAAAACAGAAATATTGAAATATATATTTCTAGATAAAAAATCAGTTACAGATTCAACTATAAGACAACTGAATGGAAAGAAACAAAACAAGTAGAAAATTAAATTTTGCATCTGTCAGTATTGTGTCCTAACAGGGATTGCTGCAAAATAAAAAAAGTATGACAATTTTTTTGAAGGTTTTTTTTTAGAAAAAATGAGGTTTATAATTTCTTTATATAAATGAGTTCTAGTTTCTATATTCTGGATAAATGTTGTTTTCCATTATTTTTATGGCACTAAGACTTTGTCCTAAAAAAAGGTAATTGATTCTGTATACTTCAAAACTTGATGATTAATTATAACTTGAAAAGTTATCGTTTCAAGTATATATTTTATTTTCAGTTTCTATGATGTAGCATATTGAATTATCTTTTTATATAGCTTGAACTACCTTAGAAAAACTACCTTATGTCCTTCTTTTATTAATGTATTCACATTTTTAAAAATATTCAATGCCAGGACTGGGCTAGGGATACAGCAAGAATTACGACGGATTTGACCCTCTCTATTTTCAGTCCAGGAAACATACAGAACCGAAGACCTTTGCCAGAAACAACCCTGGAGATATAACCTATTCTGTGCCAAGAATTGTTCTGGGGATACAGCTGTGAGAAGGATAACAGCCCTTGCTCTTAAATCCTTCACAGCCCTGTAGTGGAAAGCAAAGCCTGTGTTCTCAAGTTCAGTTGTCTGAGCATCTCCGCAGCGACAAGTTTAGAAACACCATTTAAAGGCATGTATGAATATAATACGGTTTTATGGAAAAAAAAATGTGCCTTTAAAAAGGAAGGCTTTGGGTGAGTTGTCAAAAAAAAAAAAAAAATCCTTGTTGGTTCTGCTGGGGGCGGGGTATGAGCGGTCACGTGCCATGCTGCTTTGAGATGTCAAATTCACAGATTCCTGCACCAGGCTGGGCAGCTCTGACCCTGCTCCAATTGGTGTTGGGGGAGCATCAAGGGATGCAACTAGTTCCACGAACCTTGTGGTGTTTTCTGGGTGACCGCTGACAGGGAGGGGTGTTCCCTTCGAATGATCTCTGAGCAGAGGGAGTGCAGGAAGGGTACCACATGGACCTCAGAGTCCAACACTGCTTTGTAAGTCCAACCAGGTTTTCGATTTGACGTCTGTCGGAAAGCAGAGCGGACGATTGGGATATCTAGTGGAACGAAGCAGGTGTAGGCGGGGTCGTGAGTAATGACTGTGATTTCATTGGTAACCAAAGCTGGAAGTAGCTATCCCAATGTATTTTATTTCATAAATATAAGCTTATATATACATATGTTAACATCTTTACAAATAAAAGCTTTGTGTACCTATATTAGTGCCTTCATAAATATAAGCCTTGTGTGTACATCTATTTAAGGCATTTCATGCCTTCCCTTTGAGTTCAACATACATTTCAAACCCACCCAATGGCAATTAATTCTTTACAGAAAGCATGTTAGGGAAATAATTGTTGTATAGAGATAGGTTGGTGTTTAAAATAAGTACTTTGGAATGCAATAGAAATGAAACTGAGGTTTGATTTAATAAATAAAGTAGAAAATAAATCACTGAGCTTATTCTAGGATAATATTTCAATTTGCAACCTACACCAACACTGAGTTCTTATGAATCTAATCATTAAAAGGCCACTGACAGTTGACCAGAATACATTTTAATACTCAAAGCTACCCATTACATAAAAGTAGTTTTACGCTAAAGAGAAGAGATACTTTTATAGAGTAAAATAACCATAAAATGAATGAAGGTATTTCAAGGATAACAGATATTTGCAAAGTAGTTCTTTATAAAAATGTTCCATTAGGGATAAGACCAAATGTTTTCTATGGAAAATAATGATGGGATTTAATATTGGAGGTGTCAGCTATGAAGACCACATGGTTATTGTGAGAAATAACATTTAACCTTTCTCTTGTGGCTGATGGAGGCCAGTGCAGTATTTTATTATCAGCATTGGCAGGTGATTTATTACCACTGCTTCTACTCCAGTAAAGCCACATTAGGCTGTGCTCAATGTATCATTTGTTATTTTCAACCCTCCTGAGCACTCTCTGCATGCATAATCTCTTTGTTCTAACAAATTTTAAACACAGAAGAGTAAATATTTAAATAATTATTCTAGAATCATAAGAAAGTATGGAGGTAAAATCGACTGGCTAAATAGATTATGCCAGACAATGTCTGACGTAATCAGAAAGCTCTGGCTTCAGGAAGAGTGATGGTTATTCATCTGAGACATCAGCTATGCATAATGGTGCATTAGTGTAGATACGGCCCTGACAGAGAATAAATCACAGACACACTTTCAGAAGGGAATAAAATTTCGTGGAATAAATTCAGGTCAGATCGCTTTTAACAGTTTCTGTTTTCAGAACTTACTACCTAAAAAAATCAGTCAAATTCTCTGAAATTGCTTGGCAGAGGCACTGAGAGTAGTTTCCCTATCTTTCAACTAGTCTGACTCTTTGACATTAATATGGAAGGAGATTTAAGAATATCAAAATAGTCCCATCCTCTAAAAACTCCATCTTTTATATATGGATGCCAGTTGAGTAGTAGAATCTTTGGAAATATAATTTTTTGCTTCAGTAAAATATGGCTAATGATCATCATTCTTAAATCCAGTATAAACTTATTTCCATATGTTTTTCTTTCAGCCAGTGATCATAAATATTAACTCACCTTATACAGTGTTGTTAGAGAAAGATTCTGCTCTGTGTGATGTTTTATTCTGTAAGAAGGTTCTGAGTACCTTAATTCCTATCTCTCTCTGTGCCTTTTTTACCCTGCCCTTGGGAGGTGGAGTCATTTATATAATTGGTAAATTTAGCAATAATTAACCAGTATGGTTATCTCTGGGCTTCTTCATCTTGATAGTAAGCAAATCCTCAGAGATCTCCATTTGGGGAAGGTCTACTCTATGCCATTTTGACTGATTCAGTACCTCTTAATTCTGATATTTGATATTAAGAATCCCATTATTGGTTTCATCTATAATCTATGTCTTCCAACCTACTCTTTAGAAAATATAATGGAATGTTTTTATTTTCCACCTACCATCCCTTTTATTTTTCAGAACTCAGTCGAACAGTTTAGAAGAGTGCTATTTATTGAAATGGCTTAGTAACACCAATGTGTCATACAGATTAAAAAAAAAGATACATTTTTTCCCCTCTATTTTAAGCAGGTCCTTTTTCTGGGATCCTATATGATTGCCTATCTGTCAACCTGGCAATCACAAGCTCGAATTTATTTCTGTCATTAAAAGAACATAGTAAGCACGTGTTTCATAAAATAAATGACCATGAATAATAATTCATGATATTATTGTGCCAAACAAAAGTGTTTTTGAGTAAAGCACTAAACAATGTGATGGGACCAGAGATAAACACAAAGATAAACAAATGGATGGATTAATCAGGGGAAAGCACAGAATAACGACCCTGCCCAGAGCGCTAGTACAGTATGGTAGTTCATCTTTAGTGTCGCATCCAGAAACTAGTTCATTATTTTATTGGGAATCTCCTTACAAAGCTCACAGGAGGACAATTTTAACTACCTACCCTCATGCCATTTTGTCGTTTGATGGCACATCACTATCCAATAGTTTTTTTCATTCAGCAGAAATCATCCATCATTGTCACGCCTAACTCTGATCAATACATTTATTCTTTACTATTCAGTTGTTCATTTACATTATTTTCCCTTGGTCATCTTTTAAAACTCTGGTCCGGAACTAAAAGGATAATTAGTTTTTAAACTATTTGCACATAAACCATAATTTAGAACAAGTGAGTTGCTACAGCAATTCTTGCCTCTAGCAATGAGGCTCTGAAATGACCCCATATGCCATCAGACGAATCTCATGAAGATTCGAGCTCAAAATAAGTAGCTCTTAACCTTGAATGTGTGAACAAGTTTGCATATCCATAATTGTCGATATGGCACCCGTCAGGATACACTGGTTTCCGTGGGCAGAGAGCCAGTCAGCCTTATGTTCAGTTACGTGCGAGCCAGCTGGGCTTCTGACAGGTGCATGGTGGTGGTGAACTGCCCTCATCCACCCTCTTTAACTCCCCCGTGGCTTTGCTGTTCTGGGAGGCTTCCCAGGGGACCAGGTCATGGCAGCGATGAATAAAGCATAACATGTGTACCTTTCAGTTATGAAGGCACCATTAGGGCCCAACGATAATATTTTAAAAAGATTTAAAGCAACAGCATGGTAATTCTGCAGGCCTCAGGTACATGCTCAGTTGTATAGGAAGGCCATTCCCTGATTAACCATTTTAATAAAAGTAACTAGGAGTTAACCTAAAATACTCCACTCTCGGGCCTTAGATAATAGCACTGTTATGGACTTCATGCTGCATCTCTGTTACTGTGAAGGGTGGATCCGTTCCAAAAGGTTTCCTTAAATTGATAAACCCCCTGAAACCAAGTAAACTGACGTGCCACCCTATCTCTCGGTGAGCTGTTGCTGACCCCAGAGAACACTTACTGAAGAAAGATGCCTAAATGATTATGGGAGCCCCTTTCAAAAGTAACTATCATTGTCAAAAGTTCCACCTATTGAACTGCTAGTGACAACAGGCTTATTTAATTTGTGTCCAATTGGAGGATTCCTTTTCAGCTCCAGAAATTGTGAAAATAGTGAAGGGGATTCCACATGCATCTATCGCTGTTAATCATCTATAAAAATAAATTTGGTAATGTCTAGAAAAGATGCCTATTGATTTGTCCCTTTAGAAAGCAATATCTCCTTTAGGAATCTTTTTCAAAAATGTTATAGAAAAAATGAAATGGCATAAGCACAAGCCTATTTATTTTTATCCCATTTGTCAAAAAAAAAAAAAATGTCTGTCTATAGAGGACTGGTTGAATAAACTATGGCACATCCATGAAATGGAATACTATATATCTCTAAAAAGCATGAGAAGTGTCTTCATTCATGACCATAGATTAATATCTAAAAATAATCTCTAATATTCAATATTTTAAAGATGAAAAACAATGTAGTTATTTTATTTACCTTTTATTTGTGAAAGGAGCAAATGTATATATAAAAGGGTAAATATATATTTATTGATATAAATGTACACAATAAATGCTTGTATTTTACAAGTGGAAGTAGAAATAAAAACTAATAAAAATTATTAACTAAAGAGTGGTAGCAGAGACTTAGGAAAGAAGTTGAAGGTACAGTCTCTTAATGTACCTTGTTTTACAAATTACAATTTAGAGCCTTCTAATTATTTTGCATAATTATAAAACAAAATTAAATATAAATTAAAATAATTTCTGTAAGTAAACTCAAAATAAAACTATATTACCAATTTAGTAACTGACCATAAAATAATTGTTTTTAATGACACTGAAAAGAATTAAGAAGAAATCTCAAACAGTATTCAGTGACCATATTCACAGTAATAATATTAGTATTATTACTTTGAAGATTTACATGTAGATAAATATGTATATTTAGATAGATACACAGATGATAAACTGAAAAAAGGTAATTATATTAATGTCTCTAGGAGTTAAAAATTTGAGACAATCTCTTGGAGAACAGAGGGTTTTCAGCAACATGTATGAAGGACACATGGACAAAGCCACAGGAGGTAAGATCAAGGGTGGGAAGTGGGGATGGCTGGAGTGGAGGGGATTTGAGGGGGGAAATGGAGATAACTGTACTTGAACAACAATAAAAAATGTGAAAAAGAAATAAACAAGATAAACACACAAAATAAATAAATAAATAATAAAAGGGCAAAGAATTTTGATAAAGGTTGTGCTGTACATTTTTAAGTATATTTTATTGATTATTACAGTTGTCCCATTTTTTCTTCCTTTTATCTCCTTCCACCCTGTACCCTGCCCCCTCCAGCATTCTCCCACCCTTAGTTCATGTCAATTTAATTGCAATTAGAATATGAACTCTTGTTGTATTTATTTTCTATTCCAGACTTGTGAACATGAAGTGATATTAATTGATATTAAATGTTTTCCTTTTTTAGATATAATAATGAGTTCAGGCTATGTAATATTTAAAAAGTGAGTATTTCTTAGAGACACATGCGTATTTATGGGTAACTATATGACATCTGTGTTTACTTTAAAGGAAGCCGCTTAGTGGGTGAGGGGAAGTTGGGTGGAGGACGGTACCCTTTCAAAACCTTCATACCCAGATGCATTTGAAGGGAGTCAGAAAAACTCAGGCATTTCAGAAAATGCAACAATGCTCAAGTTGGAAAATCTGAAGCTATCTGGCATTAAAGATGGTAATTACTTTTTATTTTTGGATTATTTTTCCGATATTCAAATTATTTATGATCATTGAATAGAAGCAAATGTTTTCTAAGAAGTCAATCGATGGTTAACTTTTGATATAAAGACTGGGATTTGAGCAAGGAAACAAAGATTAAAATTTAATTTTTAATAAGTAATATGATCAAAAAGCAAGACAAATAGAACTCGCACAGCATAGAATGAGATGATGTGGAAAATCCATGCACTCGAATAAATTGAATAAAACAATGTTGCTTTAATTACAGTAGTTATAGGTCTTTACCTGTAGTGCAGAAAACATGGGCAGTGAAGTAATTTCGCATCATGTTTCACATATTCTTCATACTTTATACACTTTACATTTTATTACACATGCCAGCAACACACTTACTTTCACCACCAAATATGCATTCTGTCACTTGAAGCTGTTCCCAACTTCACGGCAGCTTCTGAAAGAGCACGCTCGCAGCAGCGCTGTCTCCAGAAAGCCGCGTCTGCCTGGCGAGCGCTGCTGCGTGGCGGGGAAGCTGCGGCTGCGCGGGGACAAGACAGCCTTCGGATCTCACGTGCGCGGAGCACTGAGACTGCATGTCACCGCCCGGTGCTAGCCCGCTCGCTGGCTGCAACTTCACCGAGAAGTGCTCAGAGGCTTTCCAAAATGTATACTTGAAAAGCCTCTTTAGAAACGTGTTTAAAGGTTTGGATTTGTTTTTTGAACAAAATTTAACACTATTAGAAGTTAACGCTAAAGCAGTCTTCGTTCTTGAAAATCCAGTTAGTCCCTAAGTATTGTCACAACTTGGAAATGTAGTA